>JADWPL010000051.1:0-34564 GCA_016109495.1 Phialophora tarda | reverse complement strand
ATTTAGTTTAGGCCCCTATAGTTAATATAGAGTCGTAGAGTACTATTAGCCTTAGGTATAAAGAGGATTAGTACTCTCGCTAATAATTTACTTAATTAAATCTATCTCTTCTCTAAGCTAGAATTAAGGTACTTATATAGAACTTATAGCTCCTTTATACTAAGAGGGTATATAGAGTTATATAGAACTATTTTACCCTCTTAAATTAAGATTTAGTACTTAGTTTTTATATTAGTAGCGAGAGAATTACTACTAAGCTCCTAGAAGATAAAGATAAACTAAGTTAACCTTATATTAAGTACTATCTTACTATAAGTCTTATATAACTCGCCCTTATTCTCCTTATCTTCCTTAATAGACTATATATAGGCGATAAGAACTTCTCCCTTCTCTACCTTAGCCCCTAACTCTAGTAGTAATATCTCTATTATATATAAGTTAAGTTTATCTTAGAAGCTCTATATACTAATTAACTAATCTATATTAGGGTTAGTATCTCTTAGCTAAGGAAACCTAAGAATAGTATTATAGAATATAATTTTAGCTATAAGAAAATCCTACTAGTGCGACTTATATATATATTAATAGTTAGTTACTATTATATTAAGGCGATATTAGTTATAGACTCTTACTACCTAGCTAAATATAGTATAAACTTAGATATTTAGCTTAATTAGCTTTATACTTAACTTTACTACTAGTAAATATTTAATAAAGTTAGTCTATATATCGCTATTAAGTAGTATATAAGCTATTCTTATACTATTTAGTCTAGTAAAATAAACTTCTAGTATAAGGGCCCTAAATATTACCTTAGGGCTAGTAATTTCTTTACTAGTATTTAAGTCTAGCGCTACTATAGTACTAAGTAAACTAATAATTCTTTATCTTATAACTCTTCTTATAGTAAATATTATACTCCCTATTAAAGAGTAATTTTAGTCTCTTATTACTATAATAGACTTTCTTTATTAGTAAGGGCGAGGTTCGCTTATAAGTTATATAAGAGCTATAGAGGGATTAATATTAAGTAGAGTTATTAGAGAATAGAGTTAATATAACTCTCTTTATTATAGAGGATATAACTTACCTAATACTCTCTCGCTTCTCTTAACTAACTATTTTTTCTAGTCTTTAAGCTAATACTAGTACTTATACTCTTAAGGTAATATTCTCTAGGTCCCTCCGGATTATATCTTATAGCGCTAGTATTAGGGTATAGAAGAGAGCCTAACTCTACTACTTATCTTTAGTAAGGGGGCTAATCTCCTCCTCTAAGAGCTCTATCTAGTAGACTAAGTCTTATATAGACTAGCCTACTTCTTACTTAAGAGTTATAAGTATAATTAGTACTTCTCCCTTATAAATATCTATATCTTTAATAATATCCTTATACTATAAGATAAAGAGAGGCTATAACTTAAGGATAGGTTATATTAGCTAGTAGTCTTACTACTAGTAATTAATTATACGATCCTTAAGCCTATTAGCTATAGTTTATATATAATATCCCTAATTAGGGGTAACCTTAAGCGGGATTATATTAAATACTATCTACTAGTTATTATTAAAGTCGTATAAGACTTATATATTCTTTCTATTAAACTTTAGGGGTTACTTAAGTATTCTTAATATTTACTATAACTATTTATAATCTTTATTTATATATAAGGAGCTATATAGTCGCTTATAACTTAATAATATAGTACCTATAACTTTAATATATTATAGTAGCTTATAGCTAGTCTTCTCTTCTTCTATTATTTAAATCTTATCTTAGAGTCGCTTATATCTTAACTCTATCTTAAGCGCTCTTCATTGAGCGATAAGTTATTAGTATTCTTCGTCTTCCCTCTCTAAGATATATAGTATCCTTAACTTATATATAAGTATTAAGGGTATTAGTTATACCTTTAGGGGTTTATTATTTATTAAGTCTTCTTAAGGGACTATAGTTAAAGACCTAGCTTCTATAGGTAACCCTTAAGCTACTAGTATAGCTCTCTTAGGCGCTATTATCGCCTATACTATTACTTTATTTAACTAATTATATTAAGATACTTTAAGAATATTAGGAATAGCCTATAGCGATAAGTAGAGAGTAATAGTAATAGAATTTAATAGTATTAGGTGTCCCTAGATCTCTAGATTAAATAGGACTTAAAGTATAGAAGGAGAGTACAACTCTTATACGAGTTATATAAGAGATAAGGGCGTCCCCTTAGCGAGCTTAGTAAGCTCTAGTAGCTATTCCTAATAAAAAGAGTTAATATTATTAATTTAAGACTTAAGAGAGTTAAATATCTTATAGATATTCTTAAGATATTAGTATCTTTAAAGTCCTTAATAATAGATAGTAGAAGGTTACTAGTATCTAAATATATAAGCGACTAATAACTTATTAGTTTAATAAGACTACTTAAGATCTATTACTATAGTTTATATTAGGAATAGACCTATATAAATAAGTAGAGTATAGCGATTAGATAATAGTTTAAGATTAGGCTATTCCCTAACTAATACGTCCTAACTAATAGGGACTTAAAGTATAAGAAGAGGAAGAGTCTCTTATACGGGAAGTGTACAAGAGATAAGCTCTTTATACCTATTAGGTTTAGCGGGAAGTACTAGGTATCTATACGGCGGCGTACTTAGCCGTTTATAATAATTATCCCCCCCCCCCTTAAGCTTCTCGTCCCCGAGAAGCGTTAAAGATTAGTAGTAGTCGTACCGTAGATATTTCGCATACTATCCTTACGCGGGGAGTATATAAAGCCTCTAGGCTTACTAGTTCCCTAAAGCTTCCCTAGAAGATAATCGGTACTACATCGCCTTTAAGTATTTAGAATTACTATAGCGGCCGATTCGTATACGAACCCTATACGGCCCGCCTAGGTGGAGTTAATATTTAAAGTAATACGATTCGTATATATAAATAATTTCCGATATTATCGTCGCCTTAATAATATTAATAGCGTACTCCCGCGCCAGCACATTACACCTTAATACGTTACCCCACTAGTAATATACATATAGGTTAACAACAACATTATCTTTATCGTTTATTTTTCTTTTCGTTCTTTTCTTCTTCTCCCTTTAACTAACACCACTAATAATCCTATAAGTGCGGAACCACTACGATCCTCGTGCGATTCCCATCTACTAATATTATATATAGTAAGTAAGTAGCGTCTCTATTTACCTTACCTATAAGTACGTATAATGTAGTTACTATTATTTAGCTACTAACCTAGGAGTTACAGCTTTCCGACTTCTCTCTTTTTCTATATCGCGCTCCGCCCGCACCACTAATAGTATATATTATAGATTCTTATACGATTCGCTTACTAACCGCCCTAGTAGCTAACATCGTAACTACGCCTACTCCCGCCCCCGCTCCCGCTCCTATAGCTACTAGTAGTGGCGGCGAAGATCCTGCCCGCCCCCCGCTAAACAAGCGATAATATACGTAAGGCGGTCCGCGTGCGAGACGCAGCTGACTCTCCTAGTTCCCCCTAATACTTTAATACCGTCCCCTAGTAAGCGTAGCAAGACTGCTACGGTTACTAAGTGCTATTACCGCTACCTTCGCCGTCTACATACTATAGGCGGGAAGGCCGATTCCCTCGTTAAATACTTATATAAGACTACTATAGGACGCCCTTCTATAAATTATAAGTATTATTAGTATAGTAAGCGCGATAGTGCGTCGAGGTGTATACCTATAAGTATCCTACGCTCCGTATACGACTAGCATTAATATTACCTATAGGTTCCTACCTCTCTAGTTCCGTATACGAATCGCTTATAGGACGCCAATATTATCTATGCTAACGGCGAGGTAGGCGCTCCTACTATTCGTGACATCGAGGAGGAGGCTAATGAGGTAGATACGGAGATTACTTTAGCTAAGACCCGTGCTGCTCGTCGCACTCCCGGCGGCGTTACCGTCGGGGGTCGTGTACGGGCCGCCCGCGGTTCGGGTGCTAGTTCTATTGGCGGTGGTTCTACTAGTATCGTCCCCCTTTTAGGGTTAATCCTCGACGCTATCCGTACTGGGGTCGATACCGACCGTAAGATTATAAGTCCCGTAAGATCTTCCCTTACGTACCGTATACTAACCTCTTACAGGCCGAGTTAGCTACACGTATTTAGCCGGACGAGGGGTTAAACAGTAAGACTAGCGACGAGTAGGTCCCAGTCCTGGGTGGCGATTAGGTAACTAGGCGGTATCGACCTTAAGTCGCGCGCGTTTCGTGTACGCTTTAGCTTAGTCTTCTTAATGTATTCTCTTAGGTGAGTTCTCTCCGCGGCAAGTTCGCCTACAACTCATAAGAGTCTACCTTAATTAGGGTGGTATTTTAATAATACGTTCACTACATTATCGCCTTCTACTTCACGTAAATTCCTCGATTAAGTCGCTTACGTATCGCATATTTTCCTCCGGCTCCTAACTATCGTAAGCTTCGCTGAACCCTTTCCATTAAATGTAGTAGTCCGCCCGGTTTCCCCTCTAGTATACGTCTAGGATCCGTTCCACCTCCTATTCCTCTTAGTCGTCGATATCCACGGGCTCTAGCGGAGCTTCCCCTTCCCGCTTACGATACGCATTTAGTAAGGATATATAGAATGTATAGTGAAGTTAGCCGTACTTTTAAGGTAAGTTAAGCCGATACGCGTTCTTCCTAATACGCTTTAAGATAGTAAACGATCTAAGGTTCTAATCCGTAAGCTTCTTACTTACGCGTAGTATATAGATATTCTTTAATAAGAGTATTACCTAATCTCCTATATTAAAGAATATCTCCTTCTATTTCTTATTATAATATTTAGTCGTCTTCACTATCTATCGCTTAGCTACATCTTATAACTCGCTTATATATAGTAGGGAGTCCGTAAGCCTTTCCGCTCGGGCTCGCGCAGATTTATTCTAAGTATCCTTAGGCGCGACTCCCTCTATATTTAGATATAGGTCTAGCTCGAACATTAGTACCTAGGAAAACGGAGTCTTACCTATAGTGACATTAGGTATCGCGTTCATCGTATACTCTACGCTTACGAGTAGCTAGGCCTAATCCGATTATTTATAGTTTATATAACACTAAAGGTACACTTCTAGTGTCTAATTTATCCGCTCCGTCTACCTATTAGTCTACGGATAGAAAGCGGTGGAGAAGAGTCAACGGGTCGTAAGGTACTTATATATAGCTCTAAACTATATTAATGTAAAGAGAGATCCTTAATTACTTATAATTAACTTTAGTACCCCGTACTTTACCACGACCTTCTCTAGAACTATTTAGCCTAGGCTAGGAGCGTTAATAGTATTTACGTAAGGCGTTAGAACTACTATCTTTGAATATCTATCTACGATAACTAGTATTGAATTATATATAATTTCGTTATATAACGAAGGCGATAAGCCTACGATAAAGTCTATTAATATATCCTACTAGGGACCTTTTAGTATAGGTAAGGACTTAAGCTTCCCGTACGGTTTATACCTTAATACCTTCATCCGTTAATAGACATCGCATAACTTAATATATTCCAGTATATTACGCCTTACGTACGGCTACTAGTAGTGTCGTATAATAACCGTAGCCGTCTAATGTTCGCTAAAATATTCGCCCTACTAGGGGTCATTATAGTTAACCTATAAGATTTCCCCTCTCGTAGCAGAATTATACGATATATATACGCGACACTCGCGATACACTAGCCCATTATTATTAATACTCTAAGTGCCGGCGAACTTACTACTAACAATATAATTCTTAGGGGCTTATTTCTAAGGCCCCTCCTTACACTATTCGTCTAGTAACTAGAGTTCCCTTAGCCGGACCGCGAGCGACTCCCTACGGTCTCGTAGAATAGCCCGCTCTAGTTCACTTAAGTTAGCTCTCTCTTCTACCTCCGCGGTAGGTAGTGTTACTACGTCGTAAGCGCTACATCGAGAATCTTTAGCCCTTTAAGCCTTAGCTCGGGTTAGGACACTAATAATTACATCGCTGCCGTATCGCATGCGGCCTTCGTGCGCATCTTCCTCTAAAGGTATACGTACTCGTAATAACTCCTTAAGGGCATTTTCTAGGGGTGGCTCGTCCCTTTCTATATAGTCTAGACGGCGAGAAAGCCTATCCGCTAGGTTATCCTTTCCCCGCCTCTATATCACCTAAAAGTTATATACAGCTAGTAGTTCTACCTAGCGCATCTATCGATAATTTAGTACCTTATCCGTTATAAAGCTCTATAGCGCCGTATGATCGGTGAGGACTATTATAGTTTTTATAGGCGATTTGAGGTAGTACCGCCACTCCTTAAATACCTCTATAATTACTAGTATTTCACTATCTCTAGTGGTGTAGTTTCTCTCTATAGGACTTATCTTACGGGAACAAAAGGCTATAGGTCTCTATACTATACATCCCCCTTACGACTCGTACACTTAGGTTAGCACCCCCCTAGTGGCTCCGCTAGATATATCCGCCTCTATTCGTAATTACCTATTAGGATTAAAGTATACGAGTATTAGCCCTCGCGAGAAGTAGTCTTTTAGCTCGTAAAATATAGTATCTACTTCCGCGGTCTATATAAATAGCCTAGTCTTTTTCCCTACCTTCATTCCTTTAAGTAGATCTATAATAGGCGTAACCACTATAGAGTACCGCTAGATAAAGCCCCTATAGAAGTTCGTAAACCCTAGGAACACCTAGATCTCTCTAAAGGATTTAGGGACTAGCTATTCCTGAATAGTAGATATCCTACTAGAATCTATCAACACTCCTACGGTTCCTATACGGAACCTAAGGAAGTCGACTTTATCTATAAAGAACTTATATTTCGAAAGCTTTATATATAACCTATATTCCTTTAGTCTTTCTAGGACGAGATTCACATACTTCTCGTATACGTCTTTATCTAAACTAAATATTAGGATATCGTCTATAAAAGCTACGTAGATTACATTAAGGAGCCCCCTTAGAGCTTTATTAATATAAGCCTAGAATAAAGCTAGCGTATTAGTAAGCCTAAACGACATTACTAAATACTTAAAGTAACTGTATCGCGTGCGAAATATAGTCTTCTAGTGATCTTCCTCGGCGATGTAAATATAATAATAGGCATCCCGGAGATCTAGCTTCGTATATACCTTAGCACTAACTAGGCGGTCTAGGATTTTAGGAATTAAGGGTAGAGGGTACTGATTCTTCTTAGTTACCCTATTTAACCTACGATAGTTAATATAGAGTCGTAGGCTACTATCTAACTTTAGCACGAAGAGGATCGGTGCTCCTACTAGGGACTCGCTAGGCTAGATCCATCCTTTAGCTATAGCTATCTTAATATACTCGCGTAGAACTTACAGCTCCTTCGCACTTAGTAAGTATATTAGTCTATATAGTATAGTTTAGCCTTCTTCTAATAGGATAGAGTATCTCGTCTTTATCTTAGTTTTAAAAGAGTCTTCACTAGGGTCTCTAAAGACTAAAGTAAACTTCTAAAACTATAGTAGGAGTTCGAGTTCTTATATAAGACCCGTAAGCGTTACTCCTATAGTAGCCTCTTAACTTAGGACTACTAGTTAGATCTATAGTATACTAATAGTTACATTCTTCGCTTCCTTTATTAGCTACTTAAAGCTTACTATAGATACTTACGGCTCCCCTACGTCTCGTAGGTGCTATATAAGCGTCAACTAATTAATATCTAGGTTAACCTCCCTTAGCTAATCTATTCTAAGAATAAGATCGTAATCCACTACTTCTATAGCTAAGTAGCGATATTTCATCTTTTTCGTAGTTCTAAGTTCATCTATTACGACGATATTAGCGTAATGCGTCCTATAGACTTTTAAAGGTTAACCGCCTATAGTATATACACGAACCGTAGCCTACTCGTTTAGTAGCTATAACTTAGTGGCTAGGAGGTAGGAAATAAAGCTTATTTACACGCCGCTATTAAGTAGCGTACGAACCTTCCGTGTCCTAGTCGATAAGCTTATTTCCACTTATAGGACTAGCGCCTAGTCACTAAGCCATTTAGCGTCCTTAGATTTAGCGACCTTTTATTTATTTAAACTCAGCGCTATAACGGCGCTCAATAGGCTAGGTTCTATTTTTTTAACCGACCCTTATCTTACTTTCCCTATAAGCCTCCCTCGCGCTTCAGCTATAACTCGGATACGGTGCTCTTTTTAGGGTATAGGTAGTTGGCCTCCTTATAACCCTTTTTGTTATAGTTAAAGCACTCCCCCTAGAAGGAGCGGTTTTTAGGCGTAGGGGTCTAACGCCTTAGCTTCTTCGAGGGTGCGGGCGAGCCTTCCTCGCTTAGCGCCTGCGAGTCTTATACTCCCCGACGGCCTAACTATCCTAATATATTTCGAGATATTTCTCGAATATTTACTAATAAGCGTACGGGTTAATAACGATTTATAGCGCGACCCTTTAAGATAATTATCTCTAGGTGTTAGGCCGAAGCTAAGACTTACGCCCTAGAGGTAATTATTCGAAGATCTCGCCTAACTATATCTCGTAGGCTAGGCGTTAGCGTATAGAATAGGGCCTAGCCCTTCCTCTTATCCTTATTAAGAGGTCCGACTTCCTCCTCCAGCAACTTCATCTAATGCACTAAGTCTTAAACTAACTAGGAAGTGCTTTACCTAAGAGACTCTAGCTTTTCGAGTGCTTCTCCCTTATAAACATCTACGTCTTTAATAGTGTCTTTACACTAGGCGATGAATTAGTCCTACGTTAATAGGACTAGCTAATTCTCTCGCCTATCCCGCCGCCACTCGTTAAGGGCGCGGTTCTTAAGGTAGTTTGCTATAGTACGCACGCGGCTCGGCTAATCTAGTACTATATCGTACGGAAGCGACTCGAAGATAGTTCGCTAGCTACTATCGAACGCGTATAGCTATTATATTAACTTAGCTCCGAAGTATTTCGGCTTAATAGTCCTTAGTACCTTCTAGACTTCTTCTCTATCTCGCTTAATTATATTACTAAAATGTCGCTTATAGGTTAGTAGCGTAGTGCCTACAACCTCTATAAATATAGTAGGAGTTTCACCCGCGACCTTCGCCTCCATTACCTAGATCTCTTCTCTTAACCGCTGCCTATGGAGTATCTCCGCTAGGCGGGCACGCCGCCTTAATAGCTCCTATATTTCCGACTCCTCTAGAGTCGGACTATATATATTACGTGCGGGACTTATACGATCTAGCTATATACCGCGGTTATCGTCGTTATCATCATTATCCGGCTCTAGGGTGTTTTGTTCTCTAGAGTCGGCGACGGGGGGTTCAATAATAGGTTCCGTCGTCGGGTAACTCGAAGGCCCTACCTCCGTAGGGGTTACTCCTCGAGGAGGGTTCGTTCTCTTCGGCGCTATCGCTCTTGCGATCCGCGCGATAATCGCTTACCCTAACTAATTCGAGAGGTATACTTTAAGAATATTAGGAATAGACCTATATAAATAGGTAGAGTATAGCGATTAGGTAATAGTTTAAGATTAGGCTATTCCCTAACTAATATATTCTAACTAATAGGGACTTAAAGCATAAGAAGAGGAAGAGTCTCTCATGCGGGAAGTGTACGAGAGATAAGCTCTTCGTACCTATTAGGTTTAGCGGGAAGTGCTGGGTATCTATACGGCGGCGTACTTAGCTGTTTATAATAGTTTAGGCGATAAAGAGTAGGGCTTAATTACTATATTATAAAGCTCTTTAAATATAATTAAATTATTATAGTTAATAGGAAAAGTACTAGTTTAGTATAAGCTAGCTTATTTAATAAAGTTAAACTATATAATTATCTTAGCTTATTCTAGATAATACTTATTTACTTCTTATTCTTCTTAAGTATAAAGCTTAAACTTATCTTATAAGAATTATATATTAAATAAGCTAATATATAGTATAATAGTATAATAATAATACTTATCTTAGTTATATATAATTCTTACTAATTAGTAGATTATTTTATATAAGATTATATATAGTATTTATAATAGTAATTTATTATATTAAATTAGGTACTAGTAAATCTTTATATACTTATTAAAGAGTATAATTAAGTCTTTACTATATAGAATAATTAATTAATCTAAAGGACTTAAGTATAGGTTAAATAGCGATTAAATAGTGTACTTAGAAGATAATATAATTATTACTATAATAGCTATAAGTAGTAATATCTCTATAATAAGCTGCGATACCCCTATAACTAGTACGCGAGAAGCGGCTAGCCTTAAGGCGTCTTAGTACGTAAGACGCGATAGAGATACGCCGCTAGGCGTATAAATAATAAACTAGTATTAAACCCCTAAATAATTTAGCCTAGATAGATATATAGAAGACCTAATAGTAATTAAGGAGGGTCTTAAGTAAGAGGGGGCATTATAAAAGTAGCTATAAGAGTTAGAAGGGGTTATTATACGCGTCTCGTACACGTTAAGTAAGGAATATATACTAAATATTAGGTTAGAGAAGAGGCTCGCGGCGATAGAGGGTACACTAAAAAGAGCGCTTAAAATAAGGATACCCTCCGCGGTAATAAGCTTAACGACCTTATAGGTATTAATTACGAGTAGTATACAACTTAAGGGTACATTACCCGCGTTAGGTTTTCCCTCTTAGCCCCCCCTAAGGTACTAGGTTAGAGTAACTATACCTAGGGTAAAGGGGAAACCTATAGAAGAGGTCCTAAAGGAGGTCTAGAGGATAATTATAGGGGTAGTTATAATTTATATACTCTATAGCGGCGATATAGATATAATAGTCCTAGACAAGGTAATAAAGGAGAGGATATAGAGTATTCCCTTAATAGCGGACCTAAAGGTCTATAGCTAGGACTACCTAGTTAAAGCCTTAGGGGTATCGCTTAGTACACGAGTCGCACTAGGTAGAGATAGTAATAATATATACCTCACGGTAACTATTTATAATAGCTTAAGAATACTCGCGGCTAGCCTAAAGATTATAAGAATCTAATAACTATATAGCGAGACGATACTAACTTATATATATACTATAAGTAAGTAGCGAAGCTCGCTATTAATAGGCTTCTAGATAGAGGCGATACACTATATAACCATTTAGGGGGGCCTCGTAATTAGCGTATAGCTCTATAAGGTACGTTAATTTAAGAGGTCTCTAAAGGAGGTCTAGTGCTTTAAATACTAATAGTAAGGCTATATATAAGCCGTATACGCGAAGTATATAAGATACAAGAGATACACGAGCGCTTACCTAACTAAGGACTATAAGGAGGAGAAATCCTCCTACGCGAACTACAAGAGGGGATACCTAGTATAGCACTAATATAACTACTAATCCTTCTAAGCCTACTATAATAGGGTATAGCTATAGCGAGTCGCACTTATCGCGTATATAACTAGTATATAAAGCGTACTAAGATAGTAGCCGCGACTAGATAGCTAGATTAATATAATAAATAATAAGAGAAGATGTAAACCCTTAAGGTAAGAGAGCAGCTAGTTATAGTAATATATAGGCTAACTATTTAATATTAAAAGGGCGATATAGGCCTCATTATAGGGCTATATTAGCTTTATAGGCGCTTTATAGGCGACTATTAATAGGGATAATATAGATATAGTACTAGTCTTTAAGGATAAGTAAAGTATATATTATCTAGTATAACTATAGATATAGTAATAGATATATATTACGCGCGCTCTTTAATAGCTTTATATAACTACTAGTAATTATAGTCTAGGAACCTAACTATAATAAAGGCACTTAATTAATATACTACTTAAAGCATACTAACTAGTATATAAGGCGCTACTAATAATAGAAGTATACTTTATAATTAGGCGAGATATACTCGCGTTATACTAGAGATATAGCTAATTCGGCCTAAATATTATAAGCCTCTACCTCTATATAAATAATACCTAGCTTATAATTATTAATATATATAGCTAAAGAGACTAGAGCCCTATATTTAGGGAGTAGCTATAGGTAATACGCGCGCTAGCGGAGATAGAAGGATAAGTCCTACTTATTAGAGACTTTAATATATACTACTTATAGTAAGGAGATATAGGAGCTATATATAAATAGTAGAGTAACTACCTCCTTAGGGCTATAAGGCGCGAGGGACTAGAACTACTAATATAGAGAGGGGAGATAATATAGAAATAAGGCCCCTAGAAGACTATAATTAATTTAATATTCGCCTTATATATATTAAGTATATAGATTAAGTACTATAGCGTAATTAATAAATAGGCCCTTACTAAGGACTATATCTTAATTAAGATTACCCTAAGCCTTATAGTAGACACCTACCTACCCACAATAAGTATATAATATACGCTTAGTAAGCTAAATACTAAGGCGCTTTAAGCGGACCTTAATAACTAATAGCTTAATACACTAGAGGTAATATAGAGCGCACTTATAACCCTCCTCCTAAAGTACTACTCAAGGGCTAGACTATCGCCGCGAGCTAGACTAGATTAGTCGCTAAGGGCGACGGAGCTCCTTATAGGCGCGAGATATATAAGATATAAGTATAATATAGCCGGGGCCGAATAGGATAGATAGGAGGCCTAGCACCTCTTAAACTAGCTAAAGTAGGAAATATAAAAGAATATAAGGGCGAACTAGAGGTGTCTAGTATAGGAACTATTAAATATAGTAATATAGGGCCTCTAATAACTCTTAAGGTAGAGTAGGCGAGCCGTACACGAGCCGTATATAGATCCCTATATCCTAGCGCTTAGGTAATAGGAAGAGGACGACTTAATATATAATAATATAATAAAAATATAAATCCTTATAGAGAAGTTCTTTCCCTAGGTACTAGTAGCTTAATAAGAGCGTAAGTTATAGCTAACCTATACCCTAAATATCTTATAGTAAGTCTCTATAGAGGAGATATAAGATATCCTAAACTAACTCCTCTTAGGGAAGGCCCTAGGCCTAAATAGTATCTTAAATAAGGTCCTTAAAGTACTAAGCTAAACGCTTAGCGGACCCCTAACGCGTATAACTAGTATAGCTTTCGCGTATAGGGAGCTTCTAGAGTTATATAAGGACTTAATAATAATTATACTATAAAAGAAGAGAAAGAAGAACTATAGCCTATCTAGTAACTATAGGCTAATCGCCCTTAAGGACACCCTAGCGAAGGTAGTAGAGAAGGCGCTTATAAACTATATTATAGATATACTTAAGGAGTATAACCTCCTTCTATAGATATAAATAAGCGTAAGGCGCGACTAGTTAACTCTCTTAGCTATAAGTATACTTACTATATATATAGAGGCTATATAGAGGGCGTAACTAGACTATATAGTCTTAATACTAAGCCTTAATATAGTAGAGGTATTTAATAATATCCCCTATAGACACCTCCTCTAAATCCTTAGGGCTAAGGGGTTCCTAAACTAGCTTATAAATATAGTTAAAAGCTTCTTACGCGAGAGATATACGCGAATTATATATATAGGGCACTAAAGCGACTAGATAGCTATAAATATAAGTATCCCGTAGAGGTCCCCCCTCTTATCTAGTCTCTTCCTCCTTTATATCTTAGGCCTACCTAAGGCGATAGAGAGGACGCTAGATATCTAGAGCTTTAAGTTTATTAATAATATAAACCTTATTATATAGGGCGCGAGCGCTAAGGAGAACTATTATAGGCTATAAGTAGTACACTCTTAGTATAAAATATAAGCGAAATATAATAAGGCGAAGTTTACCCTAGATAAGTACTAGCTTATCTACTTTATATAAAGTCACTAAGCCGCGCGCGAGAAATACACGCCTAGTATTACTATTATAGAGCACTAGATTAGGCTAAAATAAATAGCGATATAAGTACTTAAAGTATAACTAGACCCTAAGCTCTCCTAGACTAAATATATAGTATATATAGCTTATAAGAGCCTAGTAGTCTTCGCCGTAATTATATACCTTATAACCGCGATATAGGGCCCCTTCACGAGGAATATATATCTCCTCTATATAACTATAGTCTAACTAGTCCTCCTCTATAGATTATAGGAGTAGAGGATATAAGTTATAGAGGGCTCGCTCCTAAGATTATAAATCTAATCGCTAGAAGCTATCTAGAATACCTACCTATAAAGAGTAACTAGGGGCTACCTCTAGACCCCGCGGGTAGCTCTAGAAAAGGAGACCTAGACCCCTTCAATTAATATCTATATTACCTTAGGCGTAGCTAAGAGGGCCGTATAAGCTAGATACAACCCGATAACGAGATATATATAACTCGTAGCCTAAGCTATCTAGAATAGGATAAGGAGTAATCTAAACCTAATATCGAAACTAAAGAGGATCGAGCTTATAACTATAACTATCTAAAAGATCTAGAACTATAGAGAGACTAACCGCGAAGCGTATACGACTCGCGGCTAAGCTATACCTATAGTAGATATAATAGATAACTAGATCCTAAAGTCTATAGCGTAAAAGAACTAGAAGATGAGGTAGAAGGAATAAGCTAGTTAATATATAAGCCTATACCCGCCCGCGACCTAGACTATACTCTAGATATAGGATTACTATAAGCTCTATATATAGCTATTAAAGATATAAGTAATAGTATTATTCCTAATATATATAAAAGTAATTAGCCTTAACGCCTAGTTAGCGAGTATTTATATCCTAGATATTAACCCCTAGTGCTACTATAGCTAGGCCCACTAGACGGTCCGCCACCTACTACTATACTACCCTAACTATAACTAGACTCGCCTACTATAAGTATATAGGATAGAGCGATTAGATAAGATCCTCTCGCGACTAGAGCCGATAGCCTACACGATACGCTAGCTAGTTATAAGCGGCGCGCTTATATAGCTCTAACTAGTATATAAAATTAAGGAGGAGAATATAATATAACTAGTACTATTTATTAACTATAAAAGATAGTAAAGGGATTAAGACCCCCTAAGAGCGAAGAAGAAGGCTATATAGGTAATAAACTTAAGGTAATAGAAGAAGAATATAACTTATACGCGACTAGCGCCCGAGCCCCGCGCGGTAAGCCCTAGGTTTTCCCTATTATAAAGTAGGGCTTTATCCTAAGAAAGGAGAGAGTCTATATAGTCCTAAGAGAAGATCTAGATTAGACTATAATAGAATTAATAATAATAATAATAATAATTAATTAATCTAAAAATTCTTTAGAGGTCTAAGAAGAGAGTCTCTTTAAGC
Source organism: Phialophora tarda (assembly GCA_016109495.1). Classification (NCBI taxonomy): domain Eukaryota; kingdom Fungi; phylum Ascomycota; class Eurotiomycetes; order Chaetothyriales; family Herpotrichiellaceae; genus Phialophora; species Phialophora tarda. Next base: position 19,347 of record JADWPL010000051.1, on the reverse strand, counting down.
TTAATACTAGTTAAATACTATAGTCGCTATATCTTTATTTAAAGATACTAATTTAATTAAAATAAGTAATAAGCTTAAGAATACTATCGCGAAACTCTACTTAATAATTATACTTTTAATATTATACTCTTACTCTCTTCTCTAATTCCTTATATTTTATAAAATTCTTAATAATAAGTAAGTAATATTTAGTAAGCTTATAGACTCTCTTTACTAGAGAGTTATATTAGTTATTTATTTATTAGTATTTCTTATTAATACTTATTAGGAATAGCTACTAGAGCTTACTAAGCTCGCTAAGGGGATACTCTTATCTCTTATATAACCTATATAAGAGTTATACTCTCCTTTTATACTTTAAGTTCTATTTAACCTAGAGGTTTAGGGACACCTAATACTATTAAATTTTATTACTATTACTCTCTACCTATCGCTATAGGCTATTCCTAATATTCTTAAAGTATCTTAATATAATTAGTTAAATAAAGTAATAGTATAGGCGATAATAGCGCCTAAGAGAGCTATACTAGTAGCCTAAAGGTTACTTATAGAAGCTAAGTCTTTAACTATAGTCCCTTAAGGAGACTTATTAAATAATAAACCCCTAGAGGTATAACTAATATCTCTAATACTTATATATAAGTTAAGGATACTATATATCTTAAAGAGAGAAGATAAAGAATACTAATAACTTATTACCTAATAAAGAGCGCTTAAGATAAAGTTAAAATATAAGTAACTTTAAGATAAGATTTAGATAATAAAAGAAGAGAAGACTAGCTATAAACTACTATAATATATTAAAGTTATAAGTACTATATTATTAAGTTATAAGTAACTATATAACTTCTTATATATAAATAAAGATTATAAATAGTTATAGTAAATATTAAGAATACTTAAGTAACCCTTAAAGTTTAATAGAAAGAATATATAAGTCTTATATAACTTTAATAATAGCTAGTAAATAGTATTTAATATAATCTTACTTAAGGTTACCCTTAACTAGAAATATTATATATAAATTATAGTTAATAAACTTAAGGACTATATAATTAATTACTAGTAGTAAGATTACTAGCTAGTATAACTTATCCTTAAGTTATAGCCTCTCTTTATCTTATAGTATAAGGATACTATTAAAGATATAGATATTTATAAGGGAGAAGTATTAATTATACTTATAACTCTTAAGTAAGAAGTAGACTAGTTTATATAGAACTTAGTCTACTAAATAAAGCTCTTAAAGAAGAAGATTAGCCCTCTTACTAAAGATAAGAGGTAAAGCTAGACCCTCTTCTATACTCTAATATTAGCGCTATAAAATATAGTCTAAAGGGATCTAGAGAATATTATCTTAAGAGTATAAGTATTAGTATTAGCTTAAAGATTAGAAAAAATAGTTAGCTAAGAAAAGTAAGAGAGTATTAGGTAAGTTATACTCTCTATAATAAAGAAAGTTATATTAACTATATTCTTTAATAACTTTACTTAGTACTAATCCCTTTATAACTCTTATATAACTTATAAGTAAATCTCGCTCTTACTAATAAAGAAAGTCTATTATAGTAATAAGAGACTAAAGTTACTCTTTAATAGAGAGTATAATATTTACTATAAGAAGAGTTATAAGATAAAGAATTACTACTTATAACTAACTATTATATAAGATATACTCTTCTTATAAATAAAAAGGGAGGCTAAGAGAAAGAAGAAGAAGACTAACTAATTAAAAAACTAAGTACTAATCTACTTAGTACTATAGTAGCGCTAGACTTAAATATTAGTAAAGAAATTACTAGCCTTAAGATAATACTTAAGGCCCTTATACTAGAAGTTTATTTTACTAAATTAAATAGTATAAGAATAGCTTATATACTACTTAATAGTAATATATAAGCTAACTTTATTAAATACTTACTAGTAGTAGAGTTAAATATAAAGCTAATTAAGTTAAATATTTAAGTCTATACTATATCTAATTAAGTAGTAAGAGTCTATAGCTAATATTATCTTAATATAATAGTAACTAACTATTAATATATATATAAGTTATATTAGTAGAATTTTCTTATAGCTAAAATTATATTCTATAATACTATTCTTAAGTTTCCTTAGCTAAGAGATACTAACCCTAATATAGATTAGTTAACTAGTATATAGAGCTTCTAAAATAAATTTAACTTATATATAATAGAGATATTACTACTAGAGTTAGGGGCTAAGGTAGAGAAAAGAGAAGTCCTTATTACTTATATATAGCCTATTAAGGAAGATAAGGAGAATAAGGGCGAGTTATATAAGACTTATAATAAGATAGTATTTAATATAAGATTAACTTAATTTATCTTTATCTTCTAGGAGCCTAGTAGTAATTCTCTTACTACTAATATAAAAACTAAATACTAAATTCTAATTTAAGAGAGCGAAATAGTTCTATATAACTCTATATACTCTCTTAATATAAAGAAGCTATAAGTCTTATATAAGTACCTTAATTCTAGCTTAGAGAAGAGATAAATTTAATTAAGTAAATTATTAACTAAAGTACTAATCCTCTTTATATCTAAGGCTAATAGTACTTTATAACTCTATATTAACTATAGGGGCCTAAACTAAATTATAAAGAAGAATAGATATCCCCTATCCCTTATTCTAGAGATCCTTAATTACTTAAGTAATATAAAGGTCTTCTTTAAGCTAGACCTTTAAGATATATACTATTATATTCTAGTTATAAAGGAGGACTAGTAAAAGACTATATTTTATATATAATATAGATACTTTAAGTATTTAGTTATATCTTTTAAGTTTACTAATACTTTAGTAATATTTTAGAGTTATATTAATAAAGCTCTCTAAGGTCTTTTAGATAATATTTATATTATATATATAAATAATATACTTATCTTTAGTACTAATAAGAAGAAGTATAAGAAATACTTACTATTTATACTTAAGAAACTAAAGAAGTATAGTTTATATATAAAATTATTAAAATATAAGTTCTTTATAAAAGAGGTTAACTTTCTTAAGTATTATATAGAAGTTAATAGTATCTTAATAAATTTAGAGAGAGTTATAATAATTTAAGATTAGCCTATATTAAAAACTTTCTAAAAGATTTAAGTTTTCTTAGGCTTTATAAACTTCTATTAAGAGTTTATTTATTAATACTTAATAGTAATAGTACTTATTATAAATCTCCTTAAGGAAATAATTACTAGTAAAAAGATAAAACTATTTAAATAAATTATAAAGATAAAGTATATATTTTATATACTAAAAGAATACTTTATAAGTATATTAATACTTACTTACTTTAATCTAAAGAGATCTTAAGTTAAAGTAGATATATTAAGCGAGACTATTAGCGATATACTAATATAGATCTATAAGATATAAGGGGGTTATATACTATAAAAGCTAATTATATTCTTCTTATAAAAGATATTAACTATAAAGAGGAACTACTATATAGGGGATAGGGAAATACTTATAATTATATATATATTCAAGATATAAAGATATTATCTTAAGTTATTTATAAGTAGTATAGTAGTTCTTATAGACTATAAGGCGCTATAGAGTTTTATAATTATAAAGATCTTAAATAAGTATTAAATATATTAAACTAAAGTACTAGTTATATATAACTTTTAGATCTAATAAAGATAAGGGAAGAATAATCTTACTAATAGACTATCTCACTATTTAGACTATATAGATAAGGAAGAGCCCTTAGAAGAGAATCCCCTTTAGGTATTACTTAAGTATTATATATTTATTAAAGATAATAAAGACTAAGGATATATATAAGTAAATAATAAGATTATTATTAAGGTATTAATTTAAGCTATAGTATAGAGTAGCTAAGAACTAGCTAAGAGTAAGTATAATATTATAACTCTACTAACTTTAAAGACTAAGTATTATAACTTAACCTCTAGAGTAGCCTTATATAGGGCGTACTATAAAAGGTTACCTAAGGAAGTTATATAAGGCTATATAATAAGAGTACTTAGTTCTACTTAGTAGTTATATAACTAAGTAGTATAAAGCACTATACTTAGGGGTACTTAGTGTACTTAGTAGGTAAGTATACTAAGTATAGTAAGTACTAAGTAATATATATACGAGCTAATAGCCCGTCCCTAGATATCTTCTATAGTTAATCTCTATTATACTCTAACCCCTACCCTTAGATATAAGAGTATTATTCTACTTTATACTATTATAAGTAATTATATACCTTTACCTCTAGCTAGTATTATATTACTACTCCTTAGCGAGTAAATCCTTAAAGCGTAGAACTTACCTTACGTAAAGCGATTCGTAATATATTAACTACCTTCTTAATAAGTAGTAATAAGAATATCTAGTAATAATTAATTAATATCGCTAACTACTAATTAACTAGTTATAGGAAGTCTAGGGAACCTATTTATAGCTAGCCTAGCTAACACTAGAGGGGCTAAGGAGAAGGATACCCTTAAGGTAGACCTATACTATAGAGATTATAGTAGACTTAATACCTTCCTAATCTAGCTTAAGCTTATATTTAAACTTAACCTAACTAGGTTTAGTACTAGAGCTAGTAAGATTATATATACTATAATATACCTAAAGGGGTTAGCCTTTATATAGTTTAAGCTAATTATAAAGAACTATATAGATACTAGAACCTCTAATAAGGATATATTAGCGTACTTTAAATACTTTACGGAATTTAAGACTTATATCTATAAGGTATTTAAGACTATTAATAATAAATAAATAGTAGCCTAAGTAATCTATACTATTAAATAGAAGAGATCTATAGCGATATACTACTCTAAGTTTAACTAAGTCGCTAAGAAGTTAAACTAGAAGGATAAGAATATATTTATATAGATTTTCTATAATAGGCTTAAGGATTTAATTTACTAGAAAATAATAGACCTACCTACTAATTATAAGGAAATAGTAAATAAAGTGATTAAAATTAATAATAGGCTTTATAAACTATAATTAGAATAGAATAAGCGCTATAATTTAATTAAATACACCTATAGGGGCTATTAGTTTAGTAAAAGGCGAAACTATAGTAATCCTATAGATCTTAACCTTATATACTAGAGCTCCTTTTTAAGAGATAAAGATAATAGTACTAGAGGCTAAGGCGAATACTATAGTTAGGGTTAAGGAAATAAGCGATAAGCTTAATAAGAAAAGAAAGGGCTATACTATACTTATAGAAAACCTAAATACTATATAAAAAATTATTAATAAGCGACTTAAGGACTATATATAATAAGTAATAATATAGCTAATTCTATAGCGAAAAAGGTTAATACTATAGAGAAGACCTAGATAATAACTAATAGTTAGAGTATAATAGTATAGTAAGAGTACTTAAGTTAAGAAGTTTATAAGAAACTTAGTAAACTTTAGGAGGACTACTTAAAGGAAGCTACTCCTAGAGAAGCTATAATAGCTCTTATATAAGTATATAAAGAGATAATAACTAATTAATATATAGCTCTATCTTAAATTACTTATTATAATAATAGTTACCTTACGTATTATTCTAATAAAATAGATTTAGGCTAGTTTCCTTAGCCGCTTAGGAAATAGAATAATTAATATAATAGGAAGACTAAAGGGATTTAGGAAACCCTTACCTAAGAAGAAGACTTATAAGATACTAAAGAAAAGAGAAATAATAATAACTTTTAGATAATAAATACTAATAATAATAATATTGTCTAATTTATCGCTATTAAGACTATAATAAAATATATAAAGATTATTACCCCCTTTTAGGAAGATAAGTAGTATAAGGAGCCTAAGTATCTTTAGGGATAAATAAGGTATTAGTATACTATTTTTAACCCCTAAGGGGAATTCTAAAGCCTAGCTTAAATAATAACTTAATTCTATAAATAAACTAACTATAATAAATCTTAGCTATATATTTATATAGCGAGAGAGGTAGTTATAATAAAGTTACTATAAGAAATATAGGACTAGATATAAAGAATAATAATATAAATACTTAAAATAATAAATTAGGGGATAAGTTTAGATATTAATCTAGTAAAGAACTTACTACTAGAGCTAGGCGATAATAAGAAAGAATAAAGATTTATAGTAATAAAGTAGATAGCGAAAGAAATTAGGATTATTATAAATATATAGATAACTAGGGAAATCTACTAGTTAGAATATATAGATAGATAGTATATCTATATTATATTTAATAAAGGAGTACCTATATAATAATACCTAAAGCGAATTAACTTATACTATTACTTTAATAGCTAGTATAAAGATTTCGGAAAAATATATATATACTAGGAAATCGCTCTAACCTTAATTATTATTAGATATAATAAGAAGAAAGAGAGGTAGATCTAGAGCTAGTATAAGATATAGTATAGTCTAGCCTATATCTTAAGAAAGATTAAAAAGATTAAGGTAATTACTAATAATAGGGTAAGAAGGTTTTATTTAGTAAAAGTATTTCCCTATAATAATAAGAAATACCCTTATAAAGAGTTAGCTAATTACTAATACTACTATAATATTAACCCTAATATAGATAATAAGAGGATTTACCCTAAAGCTTTTAAGTAAATAATTAAGGAAGGCTATTAGTATAAAAACCTAAAATATATTATATAATAATATCTCTATATTTACTATAAAATTAAGAACTATACTATAATAACTAGGAAGATATATAACTTAGAGTTAATAGAGGAAGTAGTAAACTACTAAGTCTATAGAGACTTTATCGCGGAATACTTCTAGTATTAGTACTCTACTAGCTATAATAGTAGAATACTAGAATATTAATACCTATTCTATATAGATTTAGACTTTCTAATAATTTAAGTACATCTAGAGGTATTTAAGATTCTAGAAAAGTATTCTAATACTAACTATAAATAGGATAAATAGAGATATATATATTAGCTACTACTAAAAAATAACTTAGAGATAAACTAAAGAGGTTAAACTATCTCTAGAGAAGACCTTAGTCTCTAAATATAATCTTATTAGAATAATATATAGAGTATATATTATTTTAAGTTACGCTTATAGGAATTAAGGTTAAGGCCTTAATTAACTATAGAGTAAACTAGAACTATATTAGTAAGGAGATAGGCTAGAAGCTATAAGAGTATATAATAAAGAAATAACTACTCTATACTCTATTAATAGTAGATAAATAAACTATTAGTATAATTACTAAATAAGTATAGGATATACCTATAATAATTAAATAATATTAAAAGTAAATATCTCTTAATATAATAATACTACTAAGGTATAATATAGTACTTAGTATAGTATAGCTCTTTAACTATAACTTAATAGTTAATTAAAGAAAGAGAACTCTCGAGTTTCTAGAATATAGTTATAGAAAAGAAAGAGAAGACTAATTATCTCTAAAGGCCTCTATTAAAGCGATTTAGGTATAACTAAAGATATATATTCTAGTAAGACTAGAGACGTATAAGCTACCTTTAAAATATAAAGAATTTAAGGACTTATTCTAGGAGCGAGAAGGACTTATAGTACTACCTAAATATAAACCTTAGAACTACTTAATAAAGTTTTAGAAAGAAAAGAAAAACCCTTCCTATAAGGGATAGTTAAGAGAATTATTTAAGAAAGAGTTAGACTTCCTATAAAAGTATATATAAGATTTAAAAGCTAAGAGATTTATCTAAAAGAATAATAAACTATAAATATCTTATAGAGTACTCTTTATAAATAAGAAGAATAAGATACTAAGGCCTTATATTAACTTTAAGTCACTAAATATAATTACTAAAAAAAATATTTATTTAATACTACTAATCTAGGAGCTATAGAACTAGCTTAGGAAGACTAAGTAGCTTATAGCACTTAATATATAGAACGCCTACTATTAGGTATAAATAAAAGCTAGGGAAGAATAGAAGATAGCCTTTAGAATTAGTTAAGGAGTCTATAAGTACTTAGTTATACTCTTTAGATTAACTAATACTCTTATAATATTTTAAGTACTTATTAATAATATACTTAGAGTATTTAGGAAACTTTATCCTAGCTTATCTAGATAATATTCTTATTTACTCTAAGATATATAAGGAATATATAAAATATATTAAAAGAGTAATAAGAAAGTTATAAGAAAAGAATTTACTACTAAAACTTAATAAATATAAGTTTTATTAATAAGAGATAGTATTTCTAGGCTATCTTATATTATAAGAGTAGCTAAAACTAGATTTAGTAAAAGTCTAGGCTATTAAAGAATAGCTATAACTAAAGATAGTTAAGAAGATATAAGTATTCCTAGGACTTATAAACTACTATTAATAGTTTATTAAGAGATACTTAAGAATTACTATATCTCTAACTAATCTAATAAAGAAAGAGATATACTTTATATTTAGGATAAAGAAAGAGAGTGCCTTTAAGGAAATTAAGAGATATTTAACTAACGCCCCTATCCTTACTATCTTTAACCCTAAAGAAGAAGCTCTCTTAGAAACTAATATATCTAATAAGGCGATTAATATATATCTAAACTAGAAAGAAGAAGATAATAAGATTAGGCTAGTAGTCTACTATTCTAGGAAAATAATAGGGCTAGAGTTAAAATATAATATTTATAATAAGGAACTTCTAGCTATAGTAAAGATATTTTAATAATAGTAAGTATATCTTAAAGGTACTAAATACCTAGTATAGATATTTATAAACTATAAGAATCTACTATACTAGACTACTATAAAAGAACTTAATAGGAGATAAGTTAGGTAGGCTAAAATATTAGCCTTATATAACTTTAGAATTAATTATATTTAAGGAATAGAGAATAGGAGAGCTAACGCTCTTAGCTAAAGAGCGAACTATATAGAAATAATAAAACCTATACTAGCTATACTACTAGAATAAAAGAGAGAGGTTTTAGTTTATTAAGGAGAATCCTAGACTATTATAATAATAACTAAGTAACTAGAGCTCTTAGCTTAATAATAGTAAGAAATTATATTAGTAAGATATAATAATAAGATAGTAGGCTATTAGAGAATTAATAAGATAATTAAGCTAATTACTAGGGACTATATATAGCTATAACTTAAGAAGAAGGTTAAAGGATATATTAAGAACTATAATATATACTATAAGGCTAAATACGCTAAATATAAACTATATAAGTTATTATAAATAATTAAGCTACTAGATAAAGCTTAGTTAATAATTATACTAGACTTTATTATTAAGCTACTAAAATCTAAGGAACCCTTAATAGGGATAGAGTATAACTTAATACTAGTTATAGGGGATAAATTAACTAAATATATATATTTCTAGTTATAGAAGGAATCTAGTATAGTAAAAGATATAGTATATACTCTAATAAGAATAGTAATTATATAATATAATATACTAAATATAATTAAGTTAAATAAAGATAAGCTCTTTATTATTATAAATCGCTCTATATAAGATAAGTCTACACTTTAAGGTTTCTCTCGCTAGAGAGTAGTATAGGTACTAGCCTAAGGTAAGAGTATATAGTTACTTATAATAGTATAATAGTAGAATAATACTCCTTTATTTAAAGATAAGGGTCGAAGTATAACTAAGATTAACTATAGAAGGTATCTAGGGACGGGCTATTAGCCCGTATATATATTACTTAGTACTTACTATACTTAGTATACTTACCTACTAAGTATACTAAGCACCCCTAAGTATAGTACTTTATACTACTTAGTTACGTAACTACTAAGTAGAATTAAGCACCCTTATTATATAACCCTATATAACTCCCTTAGGTAATCTTCTATAGTGTACTTTATATAAGGCCGCTCTAGAGGTTAGGTCGTAATACTTTCCCCTCTCTAGACCTATTCGCTATTCTAGCGTATATAAGGTAAGTTCCCTCTAAACCCTTATTCCTTTCTTTTAGCGACTAACTATACCTTAGTTCCATATTTCTAAAATAAACTATTCTTCTACTACTTATCGACACGACCTTATTTCCTAAATCGAGACTCTTAGAGTCTAGAAATTTAATATAGGTCACTATACTCCCTATTAAAATATAAACACTATCTACTTTACGCTAAATAGTTATTTAAAGTACTCTTTCTACACTAAGAAGAGAGTACTATATTATAATAGAGTCTTTTTAGTAGATAAGTTTAATATACTTATCGCGTAGTGTAACTATCTTATTAAGGTGACTCGCCGTAAGGGCGAGGAACTAAAAATAGTAATAGCTAAAATAGCTTATATATAAGCGAGTATAGCTCGTACTTAGGCTAAGTAGGAGCGACTCTATCGTAAAGCTAAGGAGTTATTAGAAAAATAGAAATAGATATTAGTTTAAGAGGCTAACGCCTTAGACGAGTTAGATTATATCGACCCTCCTCTAATCGCTTCCTCTATTATCTTTATAGCTCTAGACGATATCTAGCTTAAGTAGATATTTAAGCTAGCGCTAGGTTCTATAGCCGGTTTCGAGGGCTCGATCCCTATTAACTATCCCTTAGCCTAACTTTTCGCTCCTAGTAGTATTATCTAATTAGGCTCTTTAGTAAGTTTTTAGTAGGTTCCTATATATTCTCTAAGTCATTATATCCTAACTACTTAATTAGGTACTACTTTAGTATTTTAGAGTAGTTAAGGATACGCTTTATATTATATAGTAGTTCCCTAGTTTCTTTATAAATTAGTACTAATTCTAGTTTAGTATTTAGTAGTACTTTCTCTAGTAGTAATTTATAGAAAACTAGATAAATATTTATACTAGTAAGTAATTCTATTTTAAATATAACTAGTTCTAGTTTCCTTTTAATTTTATATAGTTTAATCTTTATATAATTAAGTTTATTTAATAGCCTTATTATTTTAATATTTTTTCGTAAGATATAAACTTTCTCCCCCTCCTTAAAGTCTAGTCCCTTAGATCTCTTTCTATTTACTTATTTTATAGTTTTTTACTAGATTTTTTATAGTTCTTTTTTAAGTATTTTATAAAGTAATTATAGTTTCTTAATTAAGATTTTCGCTTTTTATATAATTAGTTTTATTCCTCTTAGGTCCTTATTAATATTTAGATATTTTCTATAGTTTATATAGAATAGTGAAATTCCTATTACTAATATTAAGTTATTATAAGTAAATTATACTATAGATAATAGTTTAACCTAGTTATTCTATTAGTAATTCGTATAGTATTATAAGTATTATTCTAGTATTTAGTTTATTCTTTCTATTTACCTATCTATCTATAGGTAGTATACTATTAATAATTTTTAATATATACTTATTAGATTTATAAGTAATTACTAGAATTATAATATAAAGAGCTTATCTCTATTTAACTTAATTATATTTAGTGTATTGTATTATATAATTACTATTCTTATTAGGGTATATACTATATCTTCTACTATACTAGATTCCTTCTATAGCTAGAAATATATATATTTAGTTAATTTATTCTCTATAACTAGTATTAAGTTATACTCTATCCCTATTAGGGGTTCCTTAGATTTTAGTAGCTTAATAATAAAGTCTAGCGTAATTATTAACTAGGCTTTATCTAGTAGCTTAATTATCTATAATAACTTATATAGTTTATATCTAGTATATTTAGCCTTATAGTATATACTATAGTTCTTAATATATTTCTTAACTTCCTTTTTAAGTCGCGGCTATATATAGTCCCTAGTAATTAGTTTAATTATTTTATTAATTCCCTAGTAGCCTATCGCCTTATTATTATATCTTACTAATATAATTTCTTACTATTATTAAGCTAAGAGCTCTAATTACTTAGTTATTATTATAATTATCTAGGATTCTCCTTAATAGACTAAAACTTCTCCTTTTTATTCTAGTAGCGCAGCTAGTATAGGTTTTATTATTCCTATATAGTCCGCTCTTTAGCTAAGAGCGTCGGCTCTCCTATTCTCCACTCCTTAAATATAGTTAATTCTAAAGTTATATAAGGCTAATATTTTAGCCTACCTAACTTATCTCCTATTAAGTTCTTTCGTAGTAGTCTAGTATAGTAGGTTCTTATAGTTTATAAATATCTATACTAAGTATTTAGTATCTTTAAGATATACTCACTATTATTAAAATATCTCTACTATAATTAGGAGTTCCTTATTATAAATATTATATTTTAACTTTAGCCCTATTATTTTCCTAAAATAGTAGGCTACTAGCCTAATCTTACTATCTTCTCCCTTCTAGTTTAGGTATATATCAATTACCTTATTAGACGTATCGGTTTCTAGGAGAGCTTCTTCTTTAGGGTTAAAGATAGTAAGGATAAAGGCGTTAGTTAAATATCCCTTAATTTCCTTAAAGGTACTCTCTTTCTTTATCCTAAATATAAAGTATATCTCTTTCTTTATTAGATTAATTAGAGGTATAGTAATTCTTAAGTATCCCTTAATAAATTATTAGTAATAGTTTATAAGTCCTAGAAATATCTATATCTTCTTAACTATCTTTAGTTATAGCTATTCTTTAATAGTCTAGACTTTTACTAGATCTAGTTTTAGCTACTCTTATAACATGAGATAACCTAGGAATACTATCTCTTATTAGTAAAATTTATACTTACTAAGTTTTAGCGGTAAATCCTTTTCTTATAACTTTCTTATTATCTTTTTAATATATTCTATATACTCCTTATATATCTTAAAGTAGATAAGTATATTATTTAGGTAAGCTAGAATAAAGTTCCCTAAGTACTCCTTAAGTATATTATTAATAAGTGCTTAGAATATTATAAGAGCGTTAGTTAGTCTAAAGAGTATAACTAAGTATTCGTAAACTCCCTAACTAGTTTAAAAGATTATCTTCTATTTCTCCTCGGCTTTTATTTATACTTAATAGTAGGTATCCTATATATTAAGTACTATAAGCTACTTAGCTTTTCTAAGCTAGTTCTATAGCTCCTAGATTAGTAATATTAAGTAGATATTCTTCTTAATAATTATATTTAATAGTTAAAAATTAATATAAGGCCTTAGGGTTCTATTCTTCTTATCTATAAAGAGTACCCTATAGAATATCTATAGTTTATTATTCTTTTAGATAAATCCCTTAGCTTTTAGATCTTATATATACTTCTATAGGAAGTCTAACTCTTTCTTAAATAGTTCCCTTAACTATCCTTTATAAGAAGGATTCTCCTTTCCTTCTTAGAATTCTATTAAGTAGTCCTAAGGTTTATACTTAGGTAGCGCGACGAGTCCTTCTCACTCCTAGAATAAATCCTTAAATTCTTTATATTTCGGGGGTAGCTTATACGTCTCTAGTCTAGCTAGGGTATATACCTTTAGTCGTACCTAAATCGCTTTAATAAGGGCCCTTAGAGATAATTAGTCTCCTATTTCTCCTCTATAACTATATTCTAGAAACTCGAGAGTTCTTTTCCTCTAGTTAACTACTAGGTTATAGTTAAAGAGCTATACTATACTAAGTACTATATTATACCTTAGTAGCGTCGTTATATTAAGAGATATCCGCTCTTAATATTATCTAATTATTATAGGTGCGTCCTATACCTATTCTATAATTATATTAGTAGTTTATTCGTCTACTATTAATAGAGCGTAGGGTAGTTATTTCTTTATTATATATTCTTATAGCTTTTAGCTTATCTTCTTACTAATATAGTTCTAGTTAGCCCTATAGTTAATTAGAGCCTTTACCTTAATTCCTATAAGTATAGCTTAGAATAATATATATTCTATATATTACTCTAATAGGATTATATTTAGAGACTAAGGTCTTCCTTAGAGATAGTTTAACCTCTCTAGTCCGTCTCTAAGTCGTTTTTTAGTAGTAACTAATATATATATCTCTACTTATCCTATTCGTAGTTAGTACTAGAATACTTCTTTAAGATTTTAAATACCTTAGGGTGTACTTAAGTTATTAGAAAATCCGAATCTATATAGAATAGGTATTAATACTCTAGTATCCTACTATTATAGCTAGTAAGGTACTAGTATTAAAAGTATTCCGCGATAAAGTCTCTATAGATCTAGTAGTTTACTACTTCTTCTACTAACTCTAGGTTATACACCTTTCTAGTTATTATAGCGTAATTCTTAATTTTATAGTAAATATAGAGGTATTATCGTATAGCGTACTTTAGGTTTTTATATTAATAGTCTTTCTTAATTATCTATTTAAAAGCTTTAGGGTAAATTCTCTTATTATCTACATTAGGGTCGATATTATAGTAGTATTAGTAATTAGCTAACTCCTTATAGGGGCACTCCTTATTATTATAGGGGAATACTTTTACTAAATAAAACCTTCTTACCCTATTATTAGTAATTACTTTAATCTTTCTAATCTTCCCTAAGACGTAGGCTAAACTATATTATATCTCGTACTAGCTCTAGATCTACCTTTCTTTCTCTTTATTATATCGGATAGTAATTAAGGTTAGGGCGATTTCCTAGTATATATATATCTTCCCGAAATCTTTATATTAGCTATTAAAGTAATAGCGTAAGTCAATTTACTTTAGGTATTATTATATTAGTACTTCTTCATTAAATATAATATAGGTGTACTATTTATCTATATATCTTAACTAGTAGATTTCCTTAATTATCTATATATTTATAATAATCCTAATCTCTTTCGCTATCTATTCTATTACTATAAACCTTTATTCCTTTTAGTTATTATCTAGCCCTAGTAGTAAGCTCTCTACTAGATTAATATTTAGACTTATCCCTTAATTTATTATCTTAAGTATCTATATTACTATCCTCCGCATCTAGTTCTATATTTCCTATAGTAACTCCACTATAATAACCTCTCTAGCTATATAGGTATATAGCTAAGATTTATTATAGTTAGTTTACTTATAGAACTAGGTCGTTACTTAAGCTAGGCTTTAGAATTCCCCTTAGGGGTTAAAAATAGTGTACTAGTGCCCTATTTATCCTTAAAGGCACTTAGGCTCCTTATACTACTTATCTTCCTAAAAGGGGGTGATAATCTTTATATATTCTATTATTATCTTAATAGCGATAAATTAGGCGATATTATTATTATTAGTATTTATTATTTAGAAGCTATTATTATTTCTCTTTTCTTTAGCGTCTCGTAAGTCTCCTTCTTAAGTAAGGGTTTCCTAGATCTCTTTAGTTTTCCTATTATATTAATTATTTCGTTTCTTAAGCGGCTAGGGGAACTAGCCTAAACCTATTTTATTAGAATAATACATAAGGTAACTATTATTATAATAGATAATCTAAGATAGAGCTATATATTAATTAGTTATAGCTTCTTTATATACTTATATAAGAGCTATTATAGCTTCTTTAGGAGTAACTTCCTTTAAGTAGTCCTCCTAGGGTTTACTAAGTTCCTTATAAACTTTCTAACCTAAGTGCCCTTACTATACTATTATACTCTAACTATTAGTAGTTATCTAGGTCTTCTCTATAATATTAGCCTTTTTCGCTATAGAATTAACTATATTATTACTTATTATATATAGTCCTTAAGTCGTTTATTAGTAATCTTTTATATAGTATTTAGGTTTTCTATAAGTATAGTATAGCCCTTTCTTTCCTTATTAAGCCTACTACTTATTCCTTCAACCTCCTCTATAGTATTCTCCTCTTCCCCTAGTATAATTACCCTATAGCCTTAAAGGTCGGCTCTAGTATATAAGGTTAAGGTCTATTAAATTACTATAGTTTTATCACCCTTAGAACTAGTATCCCCTATAGGTATACTCAACTAGATCTTAGCGCCTATTCTATTTTAGTCTTAGTTTATATAGCCTATTATTAATCTTAATTACTTTATCTACTATCTTCTTATAATTAGTTAGTAAGTCTATTATTTCTTATTAGACTTAATCTTTTAATTTATTATAGAAGATCTAAGCGAATATATCCTTATTCTCCTAGTTTAGCTTCTTAGTAATCTAGTTAAATTTAGAGTAATACACCGCTATAGACTCTTTTTATTTAATAGTATAAATTACTCGGGCTACTATTTATTTATCGTTAATAGTCCTAAACACCTTATAGATATAGGTTTCGAACTTAATAAAGTACTTAAAGTATACTAATATATCTCTATTTAAGGTATTATTATCTATATAGTTCTTTATTATTAGTTTAAACTATACGAATATAGAGCCTTTAAGGTATATTATAGTATATATAACCTTACTAGATTCAGTATTAAACTTAGTAGGATTAAGTTTAAATATAAGTTTAAGTTAGATTAAGAAGGCACTAAGCTTATTATAATCCCTATAGTATAGGTCTACCTTTAGAGTATCCTTCCTATTATTAACTCCTTTACTAGTTATAGTGAGACTAGTAGTTAATAGATTCCCTAGGCTTTCTATATTTAGGTAGTTAACTTCTAGCGACTTAGGTTAAGTACTACTAGATATCCTTACTACTTATTAAGATAAGTAGTTAATATATTACGAATCGCTCTACGTAAGGTAAGTCTACACTTTAAGGTTTCTCTCGCTAGGGAGTAGTATAAGTACTAGCCTAAGGTAAGGGTATATAGTTACTTATAATAATATAATAGTAGAATAATACTTCTTTATCTAAAGGTAGGGGTTAAAGTATAACTAAGATTAACTATAAAAGATATCTAGGGACGGGCTACCGGCCTATATATATATTACTTAGTACTCACTATACTTAGTATACTTACCTACTAAGTACACTAAGTACCCCTAAGTATAGTGCTCCATACTACTTAGTTACGTAACTACTAAATAGAACTAAGTACTCTTATTATATAACCCTATATAACTCCCTTAGGTAATCTTTTATAGTATACTTTATATAAGGTCGCCCTAGAGGTTAGATTATAATATTTATATTATAATTCTAGTAATTACTTATAAACCTAATAAGTATATATTAAAAATTATTAATAGTATACTACCTATAGATAAATAGATAAATAGAGAGAATAAACTAAATACTAGAATAATACTTATAATACTATATAAATTACTAATAAAATAACTAAGTTAAACTATTACTTATAGTATAATTTATTTATAATAACTTAATATTAATAATAGGAATTTTACTATTCTATATAAACTATAGAAAATATCTAAATATTAATAAGGACCTAAGAGAAATAAAACTAATTATATAAAAGGCGAAAATCTTAATTAAGAAACTATAATTACTATATAAAATACTTAAAAAAGAACTATAAAAAATCTAGTAAAAAATTATAAAATAAGTAAATAAAAAGAGATCTAAAGAACTAGACTTTAAGGAGAGAGAGAAAGTTTATATCTTATAAAAAAATATTAAAATAATAAGGCTATTAAATAAACTTAATTATATAAAGATTAAACTATATAAAATTAAAAGGAAACTAGAACTAGTTATATTTAAAATAGAATTACTTACTAATATAAATATCTATCTAGTTTTCTATAAATTACTACTAAAGAAAGTACTACTAAATACTAAACTAAGACTAGTACTAATCTATAAAGAAACTAGGGAACTACTATATAATATAGAGTATATCTTTAACTACTCTAATAAAACGCTAAAGTAATATCTAATTAAGTAGTTAGAATATAATAACTTAGAGAATATATAGGAATCTACTAAAAACTTACTAAAGAGCCTAATTAGATAATACTACTAGAAGCGAAAAGTTAGGCTAAGGGATAGTTAATAGGGATTAGGCCCTTAAAACTAACTATAGAACCTAGCGCTAACTTAAATATCTACTTAAGCTAAGTATTATCTAGGGCTACGAAAATAGTAAAAGAAGTAATTAGAGGAGGGTTAATATAATCTAACTTATTTAAGATATTAGCCTCTCGAACTAATATCTATTTCTATTTCTCTAATAACTCCTTAGCTTTATAATAAAGCCGCTCCTACTTAGCTTAAATATAAGCTATACTTACTTATATATAGACTATTTCGGCTACTACTATTTTTAGTTCCTCGCCCTTATAGTAGGCCACCTTAATAAGATAGTTACACTATATAATAAGTATATTAAACTTATTTATTAAAAAGACCCTATTATAATATAGTACTCCCTTCTTAATATAAGAAGAATACTTTAAGTAACTATCTAGTATAAAATAGATAGTATTTATATTTTAATAGGGAGTATAGCGGCCTATATTAAATTTCTAAGCTCTAAGAGTCTTAATTTAGGAAATAAGGTCGTATTAATAGATAATAAAAGAGTAGTTTATTTTAGAGATATAAAACTAAGGTATAGTTAGTCGCTAGAAGAAAGAAATAAGAATTTAGGGAGAACTTACCTTATATATACTAGAATAGCGAATAAGTCTAAAGAGGGAAAAGTATTATAATCTAACCTCTAGAGCGACCTTATATAGAGCGTACTATAGAAGGTTATCTAAGGAAGTTACATAGGGCTATATAATAAGGGTACTTAGTTCTACTTAGTAGTTATATAACTAAGTAGTATAGAGTATTATACTTAGGGGTACTTAGTGTACTTAGTAAGTAAGTATACTAAGTATAGTAAGCACTAAGTAATATATATATAAGCTAGTAGCCCGTCCCTAGATACCTTTTATAGTTAATCTTTATTATACTCTAACCTCTACCCTTAGATATAAGAGTATTATTCTACTTTACGCCATTATAAGTAATCACGTACCTTTACCTTTAGCTAGTATTATATTACTACTCCTTAGCGAGTAAATCCTTAAAGTATAAAACTTACCTTACGTAGAGCGATTCGTAATACTAAGTTAAATCTATAACTAAGCTTAAGTAAGAAAGAAGTAACTATACTTAGAGTATATTATAACTTACTTATAATATACCTAAGAGAACTTTAATACTAAAATAAATAATATATAGAAGAGATATAAAGATTTATACTTAATAACTAAGTCTAGAAAGATATATTTTAAGGAATATAGGTCTTAAACTTATAGAGTATTATTTATTATAGTAAAGCTATATATATCTTATATAATCTTACTATAAGATAGAAGATTCTCTAAATAAATTATAATAACCCTTAGTAAGAAGAATATTTTAGTTATTAATAAACTACTAAGACTATTATATAATACTACTAATAGCTATAAATAAGAAAGAAGATATATAAATATATTAACTTATATAATCTATATTAATAAATAAAGATACTAAGATATAAGCCTTATAGGTACTTAGAGAGTCTACTTATATTAAGAGATCTATAGAAGAATATTTCTATAGACTTTATAGTAGAATTACTACTATTAATATATAATAAAAGTATATATAATATAATACTTATTATTATAGA
>JADWPL010000004.1:1665759-1775385 GCA_016109495.1 Phialophora tarda | reverse complement strand
GTTAAAATTTTTACTTAGAAAAATTCTAGTTAAAAAGATATAAGTCTTTTCTCTCTCTTAAATTTTTTCTATTATTTTCTCTTTAGGGTTAGCTTAATATCTTAATATTCTAGAGGGATATTTCGAAACCTAAGACTATATACTCGTAAAATAGACCCTAATAAATAATATTATTAAAAAAACTAGAAGATTATATGATAGGTATTAAGCGAAATAAGTACTTAAACTTATCTTAGTACTTATTATACTAAAAATCTTAGTTCCTATTAATAGGTACTATTAAGTAGGGTAGTAGAATAGGTATCCGATATAGATACCTAAATTATAAGAGGTTAGTGGAATCCTAATTAAATATTATATATTAGTAATATATTATAAATTTAATAGTAGAATTCTAATTTAATAGTAAAATCCTAATTTAATAGTGGAATCCTAATTTAATAGTAGAATCCTAATTAAATATTATATATTAGTAATATATTATAAATTTAATAGTGGAATCCTAATTAAATAGTAGAATCCTAATTAAATAGTGGAATCCTAATTAAAATTTCAACTTCCTAATTAGGACGGCACTAAGCCTATTTAGAATGGGCATCCGTATTAGATACCTAAATTATAAGAGGTTAGGGAGATCCTCGAAAATAGACCCTAATTACTTAATTACTTAAGTATTTACCGAAAATACTTATATAAATTAACTTTTTATCGCGAAGATTAAAGATAATATATTAGTATATAGTAAAATCCTAATTAAATATTATATATTAGTAATATATTATAAATATAATAGTAGAATCCTAATTTAATAGTAAAATCCTAATTAAAATTTTAACTTCCTAATTAGGACGGCACTAAGCTAATTTAGAATAGGTATCCGTGTTAGATACCTAAATAATATAAGGTTAGGATAGTACTAAGCCTATTTAGAATAGGTATCTAATATAGATACCTAAATAATATAAGGTTAGGACGGCACTAAGCCTATTTAGAATAGGTATCTATATTAGATACCTAAATGATATAAGGTTAGGCCTATTTAGAATAGGTATCTATAGTAAATACCTAGATAGTATAAGGTTAGGCGATCCTTAGGGGCTATAGATCTCTTCCTAATATTAGCTACCTATCGCTCATACGGACCTCGGCTTCGGTTACGACAGATCTCAAGTGCGGAGATATTCTCATATTATGAATCCGCCAGATACGACTAAGGCGGTTCAGAGGGAGGTTAAATGTCGACTCATGGCTCTACACGCTACGAAGCATTATGCTATCAATATATCGTGCCCTTTCAGAAATAATTGAAAGCCGTCACGTCGAAGAATCGGAGTCGTCATTATGGCTAATATTATCGATGTCCCTGCTATCCGACAGATGTCGTGGACCAGCGTCGTTACTTACGGCGTTGGGGATATCATCACTTACAATCTCTCAATCGGCGCTCGAGGAACAAATCTGGAACGTTGTTGGGAAGCTCATCCCCGCTTCCACGCCCTACCCACCTTCTCATCCATTCCTGTGATCAACGCTATGGGTGTAGTTACTCGCGACATGCCTAAGTTCTTGCCCGGCTATAAGGATGTGTATCACGTCCACGGAGAACATTACACGGAGCTGAAAATGCCATTTCCAAGGGCAGCCACGCTCAAGTCGACGGCGAGAGTGGTCGATGTCGTGAACCGTCGGACAGGAGTGACCGTCTGTGTCGGGATCACGACTATCGACGACGCAAGCGGCGCAGAAGTCTGTTACTCTGAATGGACCTCATTCATCATGAGAATCCCAGGAGACGGCGCTTCCCCCAAGAGTGCGGACCGGGGAATGAGGACGGCATCCTTTCCTACCCCGGCCCGTCACCCCGATGCTGTTGCTGAGCACCAGACAACCCCAGAGCAAGGGGCGGCATACCGTGCCGCAACCGGTGAATGGAATCCTATGCACATTGACCCTGCTCACGGTAGAGCTGGCGGCTTCCCAGGCCCGATACTCTCAGGAACATGTACAATTGGCATTGGCGTGACCCACGTCATCGACACCTTTGCAGGTGGAGATCACACACGCTTCCAAAACGTCAAGTTGAGACTCAGTAAACCGGTCTTTCCCGGTCAGACTGTCCGGACGGAAATGTGGGCAGAGGATAACGGTCAACTCATCATATATCGGCAAGTGGCAGATGACGGAAGAGTGGTCATATCCCAAGCTGCGGTTCACCTGAGCCCTGCAACGAAGGAGAAGTTGTGACTTAAGAGGTCAGCCTGCCATCCCTTGATCGGTACCTGTGCGCCTCTGTCCTTGGTGACCCGGGCTCTTGGGGGTGCCCTGGGCTACGCGATCTTTTCTACAAGCAGACTTGGCCCATCCGGGTATGTGAAACGCTGAAAAGCCAGAACCCTAGGGCTATATTATGGGTGCGTACACATACTTCGCGACCTAAGCTACTGCTCAGGCTCGGCCTACCCACAAGCCTAAAATCTACAACTTCCGTAGCGGTACTACAGAAAAATCATTGTACTCCCTGTTAGGCCTGGGACCTTTATACTCTTATCCGTTCTTGTCCAATGTCATGCCCCAGCCAATCAGCAATTTCGCCATCATCCATTCCAGATTGTTCACGGCAAGGAATCGACCAGGACAAGCCTGATTCCCAGCCCAAATCCCAACGAGTCTATCGTGGACATGCCCTAGACCAAGGCACTCGCCGATTCTTTCTGTTCTTCACGGAGGGGGACATAGCGGTTTCCGTCAAGGCTGTTCGGGTCTTGGAAGGTTTCAGGGTCAGTGGCAATGGCAGCTGCTGGTGTGGTGATCATGGTTCCTTTCGGCAGCTTGAGGCCCGAACACTTGAACTCATAGCCTTGAGTGACTATCCGGTCCATCGTGACTGTCGTTGTCAGCCTTGTTTCTCAGACACGACGCAGAATTTACAAAAGAAGACTGGGCTCAGCCTCTGCGACTCGTCCAGGAAGCAATCCAGTTTCACGAGCCGGTCCAAATTGATGCTACATCCGTCCTCGTTGACCGCTTCCCAAGCCTCCGCTTTAAGCTCCGCGACGCATTCGGGTTGCGTTAGGAGGTCGACGAAGGCGACAATAGTGGTTTTTGCCGTCGTATGAACCGATGCAATCGACGTCCTCATTATGGTGTCCGAGAAATCCTCCAAAGTGACGTTCTCTGGTGCACCGCCCCAGAGCCACTGAATACCCGAAGATACCTCTCTCATACTTCTTCTTGTCGTCGGCGCCGAGGAGGCTCTGCGCCTTGAGATCGTCATACAGGGGCTTCATCTTCTGCATGACGTATTTCCGTTGGTTTCTCAAGTTCTTGACGGATGGAATGAACGGCGCGATCAATCCAGCAAGGTATGGTGGCCATTCCCGGACATCATCAGCTGCCTCGGAACGAGTCACGGCGAACTCGGATGTCTGCCGCAACCACTCTGGATCTGAAGACAGCCTCTGATCGACCAGCAGGGCATTGTCACATATGTAATGGTCGGGACAAAGAACTCCATGAGTTTGATGATGGCAGCATTTCCTCTCTCTTGAGGCAAGTTCTGCTCGAAGTATATGGTGACTCTCATGCTAAGCTGAGTTGTGATGCCTCCTAGATTCTGTTGGAGTCCCACTCGAAGAGCTTGCCCAGACCATGGTCCACGGTCAGGTGCTCCAGTGTAATCTTGTGCGAAAATGGTGCAAGACGCCAGCTGCCAGCTAAAGGCCCTGTTCGACAAGTGTTCGATCTCTTCGAGATAGCTCTTCGGTAGGATGACTCGATACTTGACAGAGTATCCGCCAACTGGAATGACGACTTTGAATGGCTGTCCGTTCTTGTTGTGCCTCCTGTAGCCCGATTCGAGCAACGACTCGGCGAAGGCCTTCTGCAAAGTACGCGTAATCCACGGATTAGCCTCGTACACGGTTCGTTTGATCGCAATGACATGCATGATGGGAAATATCCGGGTTCTTCGGTGATAATCAGCTTCGGCGTCTTTAGAGTTGGGGGAAAGGTACGTGCAATGGTCGCAACGGTCGATGCCTGCAGGGTTGCCGGCGCTGAAAATCGCATCAATCTCGCCTTCCTCGAGCATCTGTGACAGGTTCTGGCCGGACTTGATCGATCTAACTGTGACGCCCGGAGGAAGGGAATGAGGTATCTTGGGCTTCCGTTCTTTGACTGAAGGTTCTGTGGCCTCGGTGAAGAATTCCACTTCCGTCATCGGTACTCCGAGTTCCTCCTCCATAATGCCTCTTTGCCAAACTGCTGCGGTCACTGATCACTATTAGTGCCCGTTGGCCAGGCTTCATGGCTATTCATACTTTGATATTCCGGAATGCCAACCCGTTTCCCCTTCAAGTCGGATGGTTTAGCGATACCAGACTTCGTGCTGATGTGCATGGATTGATGGCGAAAGAACCGTGACGGGAACACAGGCAATGCGATGGAAGGTGGGTTATCTTGGTATCAGCGTGAACACGTAAGACGAGAGCGACAGTTCCGAAGCATCGAATTCTTGAAACCGCAGTTGTCTGAAGAACCTAGACATGAGTTAGCAGCTTTCTATCAGCAGTCGGATCGGCACCTCATGCGTATGTCTCCACAACGCGATGATTCAGGAAGGTAAGTTCAACCCCCTTAGGACGTATTCTACCATCTTCCAACGCCTTCATCCGATCATAGTCCCAATATGCGAAGGACAGTCGAAGCAACATTTTGGGGGAGCTGGTATGGTTAGGATTGGACAAAGAGTTGACGACAGCCAAAGAAACCCCAGCGCAGTTTTGCTTCCTTTTAGAAGGACCACCAGCAGCGATACCCAGAAAAGTAAATTTTCAACGTCTCGAGCTTCGATGTAATGGCGAACACTTGGCCCATCTCGGCATGTCACAATACGGACTTGCTTCACGGCAAAAGGATCGGATTCATCCGCCCAAACCCCAGATTTCTTCCCCGCGTCCGCAAATATTCATCACCACAAGCACACTTGCCGCTCCGCACTTCCCAAGTGCAATATTTCCTTCCTCACCATGGCGGACAAGGTCGGGAAGTCGCCCAGGGCAAAACGATTTCGATTCGGACAAGCCTGCAAAGGGGCCTCTTGTACGAGTACGCATAAGTCGATTTAGATGGACAGTCCCTACCTCCGTAAGTTGAGGAGCTGTAGTCAGCCACGATACTGACGTGCTCGAGGCATAATGGGTCAGCGTTGAGAGGCGACGTTCGCAGTGGATCAGACCTAGCGTGTCAACAAGACTTGCAGACGAGTGGTGCAGTTAACAACAAGATGAGCGCGTTCCGCCGACGTCATTAAGCTTCAGAGGACTTCGCCGAAAGTGGAGCCACTCCTGCTTCTTTGCATCAACCGAGCACTTAGACAGCATGACCTCGGGCGAGGACAATCCTCAGCTCCTGGACAAAGTTGCCGCGGCTCCCTATGGCTATTTCGGAGACTCTTCCACGTTCAGATTCGTATCGAAAATCAGACCAGAGCTACAACCATCGCCAAATGACGCGCAAATCTCCGAAAGTGTACGTCGAATCCAGCCTTGTATGAAGCAGCCGGTGCGTTGACATGTTCTAGGCTTTTAGCCCCCACGACACAGTCACGTCAGCTTCTCCCTACCTCATCAACGCCAACCATTTCGATTTTCTGCCACGCGAAACAGCGAACGCTCTGGTCGGCGCGTATTTTGAGCGTGTCCATGTGTTCTACCCCGTCTTTCACGAAGGAAGCTTCCGTAATGAGTACAAAGAGATATGGGGAGCAAACAATTGCTCCAGGCCAGCCCATGCGTCATGGCTGACTGTTGCAAATTTGGTGTTCGCGGACGGCTGCGAGTTCTGCTTCGAATCCAACGAACAGCCGTTCATCAAGCGAGCGACGCCTTTCATAGTGCGAGCAAAACGCGTCATCGTATCCTTCGGTTTCAAGAGTGCCGACCTTCTCCTGGTGCATGCCTTGCTTTTGCTGTGTCACTACTTCCAAGGGACCTTGGAGCTGAACGACTGTTGGAGCTTCAGTGGCTGGATGATCAGGAGAGCGTTCAGCGCCGGCCTGCACCTCAACCCTACTGATGATGATGCGCTTACTTCAGTGTAGAAAGAGACCCGCAAGCGAGTCTGGTGGGGTTGTTTCGTCCTTGACCGGACGCTGAGCATGAAACCGGGCCGTTGGCCTGCAATCAATCTCGCGGACGCAGAAGTCGACCCCCCTTGGAGGTTGACGATCAACATATCACTCACACGGCCCTAAACCCCAGGCAGCCCTCGGGACGACCTTCTCGAATATCCTTTTTCGTCCATACCATCAGACTGTCACATGTCATTGATGAGATACTGTCTAAGCTTTATCTTTCCAGTCGCAAGCTACGGGCAAAGCGGCATCCACAGCTGTGGTCGTGCAAAAGAACGGAAGAATCCGACATCATTGGGCATTCCTTTCTCCTCGACGGTCAGCTACAGCTTGGGCCTTCCCGGCCTCCTCGACCATTGGCCGAGTCTCCGCCTACTTCGCCAGCCCGGTTTGGGGATGGGGGCACAAGGCGCGAAGCTTAAGCAGCTACGGTACCCCACTCTCAACGCCCTGTACTGTACTTTCTTTGATCTCGGGCAACAGTGAGCTAGTGAACTCTTGGCGGCAAGCCCGACTCCGAAAGTTCTACTCAAAACAACATTATCCGGCCAGGTCGGTTTATGTTGAGGTCGAGCTCTGCACTCTGCTTCAAGATCTAGGCACGAGTCCAATGGGTCATCGGTGGTGAAATGGTCCTTGACTTGTCTTCCTCGCGGACAGGCCGGAGTGCTATGTCAAGTGTTGAGGGCGGTGATATCGCCTACTGGCAAAGGTTTTGACAGAACTTACATCCGAATCTTCCAGGACCTCCCATGTACCGAGCCGGTCCCGATACGCATGTCCCAGTTCCGGCAGTTGATCGTCGCTTTTTTGCGTGGCAATTTACACCTCCCGATGACACTTCTACTGCCACCAGCCGACCGCCATGTATCCTTCCCCTCCATCCACTTGATAACTTCGAATTGAGCTTGTCCGTACCGCGCATGGCCTGCCTGCAACCGTTCGAGATGGGAGCACGGACAACAAGTTGACACACTCAAGAGCTGCTGGAACACCATCAACCCATCCACCTATTCATACATAAGTTCAAGAGTAAGGCCAGCGCTGTACCTGAGAATGGGTTTCGGTGCCGTTGGACGTGCACATGAGAGTCAAAGGATCTTGTGTACGATGCCTTAAACCTTTTTTGTTCTCTCTGGCCAACATTTGGGATGCCCACTTACAAGAGGGATTCGACGCGGCGGAACTAGTTTGGTTGTGGCTTGGACGGGGCGATGTTTGGGAAGTGAGCACGGAGTGAGCACCGTGCGAATATTTTCCACCAAGATCACGGCCGGTTTTTGGACGGTCTGGTCATAGTTGGATGCGAGAGAAAGAACAATGAATGTTCTACCAGGAACGAGCAGGTCCAGAAGTAGTGCTCGACGATTGCCCAGCAGCGTCGAGAATGAGCGCAAAAGTAGGTTCCGCTGAGTTTCCTATTTACTTCGATTTGCATTCGCTATCAATAGAGACATAAAAAGGAGATCTCGCGTGTACTGTGATCAGATACCGAAGAAAGTGAATCTGCCTAAAGCCAAGGTGAGGATTGCTTGGGGCTGAAGTTCGACTGTGCTCCTTCCATTTCCTGAGTTGCTCCGGCAGATGCCGCAAAACTCCCCCTTCTATTCACCCTCGCTTTTCTCTCAACACCACATCACCCATCGCACGGCGACGAGAATACTACTCCCAAAATGGAGGAGGTGCATTCTATCGCCGAGTTGCTAAAGAGCGCAACGGCAGCCTTGGAAAAGATGTCTGATGTAGTCAAGGTCATCGCTGCTCAGGCCGAGGTAAAAGGCCCTCCGAGGCTGGTTGCCATCATTGCCGGGACCAATGGACATCTGGCAGATATCGACAGATGGCTTTCGGACAATGTTGAGCTAAACGCTAAAATGCAGACCAAGCAAATGGAATTGGAAACGAGCCTCGCTGACCTCGCACAGACGACCGAGGCGCTCAATACCACCACAACAGAGTTAGCTGAGAGAAGCAAGGCGCTGGACGACTCTGAAAAAAACACGGCACGACTTGTCGCCAAGTTACGAGAGTCTGAACAGAAGTCACCTCTGGACGCTTCTCGCATGAAAGAGCTGGAAAAAGAGCTGGAACAAGTCCGAGAGTCCAAAAATCTGCAGGAGCGACAGTTGAGGGCAGAGGGTGCTGCAGCTGTAGCGTCGAAGGACGTACAGCTCAACAGGCTCTCGGTCGAATCTCAACGTGCTCTTGCAGGGTTGGCAGACATGGAGGTGCGATTCACTCGGGATTCCACTACAATGAATGCGCAGCTAAAGGCACTGGATGCGCGGTCGCAGAAGGCACATGCGGATATGCTTGAGAACACGGCGCGTTACCAAGGCACTCATTCTCAGGAGCAGTGCCGACTACAGAAAGAGAATGAGACTCTTGCAGAGTGCAACGTGAATCTTCAGGCCGCTCATGATGGGCTTTTCCATACCCTTGAGGCAATTCGGACAGAGCTGAGCCAAGTCAAGGAAGTCCGTGACATTTTGCTGCCACAGGAGACTCTGCAGACCAAGGACCATGCCCACAAAGCTATGCAGGCCAAGTACGCGGGTTTGTATAAAGCTTCGCTGACATTTGAGCAGCAAGCAAAGAGTAATGTCGAACAGGCCCTGAAATCCGCGAACGCCAAGGTTGAGCGACTGGAGGGTGAACTGAGATCCACGATCACGGACAAGGATGCCGAACGGTCGCGGGCCTTGGAGGCTCTGAAGCATACATGCAAGACCTTGTTCATCCGCCAGGAGGCTCGTCATGCTGCCAGGGAATCCGCACTCCAGCATCGCGCCGATTCTGCTTCCTGCAGGATTGGTGAGATGGAGATTGCCTCCCAGAAGCAGCGACGCCAGCACAAAGTGCAAGTCCAACAGTTACAGTCGGCGCTGCAGCAAGAGCAGAACGAACGCGGAGCTGATGCTGCCTGGTTTGAGTCACAAGCTGAAGATCAGACACAGGTGCACGCTGCGGAGTTCGTTGCATTGCAATATGAATGCTGGACTGAATCACAGGCTCTTGACGGGACGTACGCTGAGATTCATCGGCGGTTGCTGAACACGCACGAGACAGATCTCGCCACGCAGGAAGCATGGCACCACATCGAGCTCCATGACCAACTTGTGGCGCATAGGACTGAGCTTCAGGAAACTGTCAAGGCCAATAACCTCGAGCATGCAAGAAAGGAAGTAATGCTGCGTCAGAAGTTCGAGGCTCAATCCAATTTGTTCTCGGCAAGATCTCGTGCGCAGGATGAAGAGCTTGACGTTGCTGAAATCGAGAAGATCCGGTTGCTGACAGAAATTCAGGGATTGAAGGCAAAGCTTAAGAACCAGAGTAGGCCTGACATGGATGTCTGGAGGCCAACCGAAGCCGAGCTGGCAGATTTGAGGCGGTCGCACGCTACGGTCGTGGCAAACCTTCGACATCAACTCCTGCTTGCAAGGCCACATCAATTCGCTGCCCAAGAGACGAGCGAGGGACTTGGAGATGCAAGACGCGAGCACAGAACAAGTCATGAGATCCCCGCCTCACAGGATGATAATGGCACCGATAGTAAAGGTTCAGTTGCTGGCCGCAAGCGTGGGCGGTCACCGTCTATCGAACTCGGCTTTGATGATCCGGTCACTAAGCGACCTAGACCATCTGTCGCCCGGGACGAGCATGACTGGGGATCCCCAGATTATAGTGGCAGACTTGCGGACATTATTATTCTGGAGGACTCTCCGCCTCCACAGGACGAAGAAGATGCGCCAAACGGCAATGGCTTACCGGGACTCCTTGCCGCTGAAGATGACCCTACTCCTTACGAGGATGAAGAGGAAACACCAAGTGGTAACGGTAATCTTCCGTTACCTGGAGGAGCGACTCCGGAAGCCAAGGCTGCGCGGGTACGCTCATTTCTACTGTTTGCTTGGGACTATACTGCCCAGGAAGAGGAAACGATCACGTCGTACTTCACGAGTTTGTTCTCCTCGGCGAAATCATGGAGCAAGACGGTTGACTCGGTCCTTGAAGCCATGGACAAGTTCTGCATCAGCAGCAATAACCCCCAACCTGGCCCTTGCCTCTTGGGGAAGTTCTCCAAGCAGAAAATGGGCCGGCCGGAGATAATGACACGGAAAAGTTGCAAGCATT
This sequence comes from Phialophora tarda, assembly GCA_016109495.1. NCBI lineage: Eukaryota > Fungi > Ascomycota > Eurotiomycetes > Chaetothyriales > Herpotrichiellaceae > Phialophora > Phialophora tarda. Next base: position 1,765,118 of record JADWPL010000004.1, on the reverse strand, counting down.
GCAAGGGACAGCTGATATGCATCTGGGCGCGACGAGCTCCTGGCGCCGACCCTCGAGATGTGAAGAGCACGGTTTATCTTGGTGGCCACAAGGTCCGGTGGATTATCAAGAAACGAAGGCTCGACAAGGAGCAAGATCTTGAGATTCCATGGACAGTTGACGAAGTGCAAGTATAGAACCTGAATGACCACATACATGCGTTCTTTTGCATCAACTCCACGTGCTTTGCCTTTCGAGCCGTCCACTGCTTGATATCAAGCATCATCTATCGTGTCGTCCGCGTACTTACTAGACTGCTGCTCATCCATACCCTGGTGGACGTCGAAGCAAGCTACCAAAGGAAATTTCCATAAGGGCAAAGTTCTCCGGCATAGAAACCTCCCACCATCCTCACTTGTGCTCAGAATTGTCGAAGGTCGTTGGTCCACGGGCGACGGCATCGCGACTCTCTGCAAGTGATTTCTCGATCTGAGGCCCCTTCCGGAATCGAGATTCTTCGAGGCATCTGAGGCAAACCCATAAGGCGTACCAGTTGGAAAGGGATCCCGTACAGGTTGGCATCCATGGGGGTAACTCAACACCTTAAGCACAAGAGGTGTTCGACTCTCCAGTATCATCGATACTTTGTCCATCTGGCTGCATCACAAAGACAACTCATTATTCAAGCCGTTTTCGGCACAGTAAAACCGTTGATACAATTCATTCATTCTCGGCGCAAGACACTCCCTAAGCCAGCACATTGCTTCGTCATGACGAAGGGAAAGCTGTTCAACTTCCGCGTGTAATAGTGTCTCCACCTCTTTCAAAACGGTTGCGATAGAGTCGTACATCTCAACGAACTTGTCTTCGAAGAAGCTGCAGTGCGCGGACCAGATCTTGGACGAGCTCGACAGAGCGCTGATGACCGGATACTGATCCTCGGTGTCCAAACATCCCTTGCCCAAGCTGTTCGCAATCTTAAACCAGCTGTAGCAAAGGAAGTTCCTCCTGGCCGGAATGAAAGTTTTTTCAAGATCCCCCATTTGAAGAGCATCTCGCATTGTATTGAGTACCGAAACAATTATGTTGCATCTTGAGGCCCGTCTGGCTGCCGCTCCAGGTTGATCTGTTGCCACTTCCAGGCCAAGAAGTGTAAAGTCGATGGCAACGCCTCCTTCTGACTCAGAATCAGAGCTGAATGAGTCGTTCTCTTGGCCGAAACCAAGGACATATTCGCATACTGAAATCTCGGGCTCTGTTTCTAAGCTCAGGGCGGGAGAGTGCGGCTAGTGCTGGTCTCCGTCAGGCTGGGCTGGCTCGGCGGGTGGCAGGATTTGTACGCGCTCCGACTCGACTCCTTCCTCTTGTGTGTCCTTCTCACCTGACATCTCGGCTTGCGTACTGCTTCCGTCTGACTGAGAGGAGGGAAGACTATCGCTGAGTTCAGCGAGATTGGCAATCTTTGTAGACGTTGATCTGAGGCTGCAGGTTTCGGGGTCAAGCGCTTTTTTCGGGATATGGCGCAGCCATCCAGCAATGCCTCCCACGGATTTGGCGGGTGGGATGTGATCGCGTTCTGCTGTATACGGGTGTCGCCGTCGGCCGCGGTATCGCCGTCGCTGCTGAGGAGCATGGTAAGTCTGTTGTAAGTGATATTGGGTCTGTAGCGTGCTTGCGGCTGTGTCAGCACCTTTGAGGAATACTGGACTGATGTAGGACTTGACCTTGCTGTCTCCTAGGGTTGAAAGCCGGCCTCCAATGTGAGTTCAAAGAAACCAGTGTTGTCAACTCATCGCCCACATTGACAGTATGCCGGATGAGTGTAAACCGACCGCCACATTTTGTCGCTGAAAAAGTGTGGTTGAGTACAAGGAGAGATGCAGAAAATGAAACGTTGGCGATGCGCTTTCTGGGTTGTCACTAGCAGATGACTGGGTTTCACTGTGGTAACCTCACAGTGTCACCAGGTGCAAGCAAGTGGTGAATGGCGTGCGATGTTCGAGGCATAAACGGAAACTCCACGAAGAGGAAAAAAGCAGCTGCACTGCCCAGGTTTTCGGTCATTCAACTCATTCCAGTCTATTAGCCAGTGCTTTTCAAAGTTGGAGGCATCGCAAGCATGATGCATTTGGCGATGGCACTCATACTGACTTTCAGGCAACAGGAAGAGTTGACTGGACACGTCGCGGGCAGTAATCTCGTGTGTCGCGCCCTACATCGAATTTTCCACAGGCAAACTCTGGATCACCAGCTCTCTTTGACGTCGAAGAACCGGCAGTCATTCTGTCATCGCGCCTCTCATGCCTGCAACACAGAATCTCTCCGATCATCCAGCAACACCTCAAGCAACGACAGCGCACTGCCGGCAGGCTTTCGAATCCTAAGCAGCCTCAACCGCGAATCAGTCTCGAGCAGCAACCGCCTCCATTCGCTCTCGTCGCGTTCCAGCGCGTTGTGCATGACCATCATCTGCATGTCCCGGATCCTCATGCGGCGCTCATCAGCAACGTTCAGCGTGCCGAATGGCAAAGTCACATAGTCCATGATCAGAATCCTCGCCCCCGGTTTCATAGCGACCAACAGGTTCTGCAGGATCGTCCTTGCATACTTGTCTGCCCAATCATGGAAGATCATTCGCAAAAAGTAAATGTCCGCGGACACTGGCTGCGGGTCGAAGAAGCTGTGCTCCTGAAAGGAGATTCGGCCAGCCAGATGAGCGGGAACAATCGAGGTCGCAGGGTTTGTCGCTTGCACAACCGTCTTGGGTAGATCTTGTACGATGCAAGTGAGGGTGGGATTCTCTTCGAGGATTGCAATGCTGCCATGACCGAGGCTTCCTCCGACGTCGATGATCGTTGCATGGGACAGACTGCTCCATTCGAACGCAGACTTGATGTGCTTGTGTGACATTGGCGGAGTCTTTGTGAATTGTTGCATGACGGTATGGAAGTCAGCTCCAAACTCCGGATGCTGCTCGTGGTACTCGAACATCGAAAGTGTCGTGTCCTTGAAGACGTTAAAAGCCGTCTGGTTTGGTTCCTGCGCACCATGGCCCCATTTGTCGATGGCATCGTTGAACCGGCTCGCGATCGGCCAGCCTCGATCGCTAGAGTATCTGCTCAGCGTGGCGATGCCTTCGTTTAGAAGTAGTCGCGACGTTGGTGTATGCGCAACAGCTCCATCTTCTTCTGCGAAGATGCCCTTCGTCATTACATATCGAAGGACGCGTTTCAGTTGAGACTCGTTCACCCCCAGCTTGTCTGCTAGCGCAGAATACGATATAGCCTTGTCCGCTGGGACGCCTTTGGCGACCGCGAAGCGATTGATATACCTCAACGCGGTGAGGTCCATGATCTGTAACCCGTAAGTCACCGCCTGTCTCTGAGACCGTATCACTCACACTAGCCGAGAGGCCTTGGGTCAGGACAAACTCTGGTGGCATAGCTATCAACAAGAGTCGTTGAACAGATTCCAGCATAGACAGGCGCAGATTCCGCAATTCACCATCCGTAGATGGTGAAGTCGAATGGGCATTTGTGAGTTCGGAAGCTTTGACCGCTCGATTGATGGCACCAGCTTGGACGAGGCATGTTGCAGCGAGGGCTTCAAGCTCGGACAGTTCCGAGAGCGCCATGATGGATTGAGGTGGGGAGGAGTTCGCACACTCGTCCCCCTTAGCATTTTGTCGAGATATATATCACTCCCTGGGCGATCTGTCACAAACCCGCATTTTCAGCTCAATGGCTGGCAGACGTTGTGCTCTGACTGCTGCATGAAATTACCATGTCCTCATTGGCAGCTTGGAGTGCTTGCTCAAGTGGTTGTGATCCAAATTTATCTCAGCGGGTATCTGCCGCGGGTTTCTTGTGCTGACAATGGGCCTGGCGGGCTCGTATAGTAGCCGTATCCTTCCACAACGGGGAAACGTCAGCACTCTGATCACGGAAAATACTTACTGTGCACAGAGCGGATAGCGCACAAAATACGTTTGCGAGGATTTAGGAACCCGCTCATTAGCAAGGGCGGCCTGAAAGATTGAAAGCCTAGCTCGGCTGGTGCTGGTTCGTGTTCAGACGCGTCTAACCGTCCAACTGTGATTTGACATCCTGCAGCTTTCGGATGCAGCCAGGTGATTCTCCTTCGAGATTTGCCCATATACCCTTACTGTCTGGATGATGCCGACCCATGGGAGGTTTCGGTTCAACGGATCGCGCTTTGAAAGCGTTTCCACGAAGTGCCTAATAGAGTGATCGTCTTGATCATAGTGATGGTAGACATATGGCGCTCAGAATGAGTGCGGCGCATTTCAAATACACCAGCGTCTGGATAAGCCCCAGTCTGATGCCAAAGCAACGAATCGGACATACGTGCTGCCCAGGTTGCAGAATCATGCCGAAGCATTGAACTGACGAAGAACATCCAACGCTACAGCTGGTGAGGTCAGCTCAGGTCCGATGGTGAGGACTTCTCGACGGTCATGTCATCTCCGCCCATCTTCCACAGAGCGCTGTGACCCTTCGTTCTTGTTAACCTGGCCTAGACTTGGAACCATCCTTTCAGCGACGCACTGTCTGCCGCAGTGTGGAGGTGACGACAAAAGCGCGGTATAGAAAAAATCGGAGCAGCAGGGTTGCGGCGATCCGCGGACACTTGACCAGGAGTTGGCGGCGAGGAGGTGAACGAACGACTCGGACGGCGCCTAGTAGGATCAAGACGCACCGGCCTTGCTCAGTTTCTGACGTGATCGCTAAGCCGGCACTGAGCTCGAGACTCTGTCTTCTCGAGGGACAAAGACAAGCATAACTCGTCGGAGCACTGATATTGCGGGACAGTGGCAGTAGACTTCTTGGTTGTCCGAAGGTATTCCAACCATAGAGACAGAATCAGGTTGGGTTTCGCCGTCCATAGAGGCTACGAGAGCGATCTGTCCGAGCCGGCGAGGGTGGCAGATTTGCCGCCAGGCTTGAGAAACTTACTCCAGCAGAAGTCGATGAGGTGACTTTCCAGTCGACACTGTGATAACTCGGCGTATCCATGTAAGACACTGCGCTTTTGTCCTTTTCTCCAAGTATCTCAACGACGTTCTCCAGGATCCAGAAGCCACTGAGACTCGGCTTGCATTGTATTTCCTTCTTTCCAAGATCTTCGACTTCTAGCTATCGCATCACGGTCTCAAGTGACGACTCTCGACGTGCTACACCCAGATCTGCCGAGCTGCAAGGCTACCGGGAAAGGACGATCTTACCTCGAAGACTCGACTGATGGGGGTGGGGAGAACGCGAGAGAGGAAGGGATCGAAGATATGCTAGCTCGTAATGAATCGAAAGGCGCTGTTCTGAGGTTGTATTATGGGAAGAGAATCGCGCCTGTAAGACGGTGGTTTATCAACCTTATCGTTCATTTTTTGGGTGGAGAGTGTTAGGATATCTAGGAGCGCGGGCCTGCGAAATCGGTGCCGAGAATTGCCAGAGACTTGGAATAGGCGCACACAGGCTGGTGGTTTCGATTGAAGCGAGGACAAACTGCGGCTTTCAGCGAGACGCAGGAGACAATGGAGGAAAATGTGACATCGAATGAAGCTGAAGACCGACAACGCGGAGAACTGGGGAAACTTTTGGTTTGGAGAAACTCGGACGCGACACTGTTTGGTGCGTCAGCGAGCAATCAACTTCTTCTACGGAGGACTAGCGATAGGATACCGGATGAGCAACTAAACTGCAACTCAAATGTGTCCCAGAGAGCGAGCCGTTGGCAGTAGTTATATCAGCACCTGGGGGTGGAGCACAAGAACTAAATACGTCTGCGTTCTCTTGTCAATGAAGAGGAGATTTTGCCGTCCAGAGCCGAATCCCAAGGGTTTCATCCTGGTCATTCAGCCTCGCTAATTCTGTGCCCTACGAAAATGAGGATGCGACAAATTCGCTCTGAGGATGGGTGGACGAGATGGAATTGACTCAAGTCCATCACGACTCGAAGTGGTTCCCATATTGGAGCAGCTCGAAACGAACGGCCTCCACGGCTGGGGTCATCTCAACGCTCCGCGCTGTCACGCTCAGTCCCAGAAGCAAAGAACACCGCATTCTGCACTTCACTGTCGCTGCACTTTCGCGTCGTCTACCACTTTTGGAGGGCATGGCCGTCTTCAACCAGACAAGGTTCGGAACTTGCCTTCAGCTCAGTTTCCCAATGCCTCATCGAATCCCAGTTCGCTGCTGCTACGCACAAACATGTCGACTCGAGGCGGTCTATATGAGCGCCTCAATCACCATGGCCATCTCCGTCTCCAGAAACCAGCCTACCTAAATGTCATCTTACACAATGGCAGAAACAATTCCCGGTCCTCGTGGCCTCCCTCTCTTCGGCAACCTCCTAGATGTCTGGGAAGACCGATCCATCCCTATCCGTGGCCTTGAACGTCTGGCTTCCATTTACGGTCCAATGTTTCAGACCACGGTCAATGGCCAGCGACGCATCGTCTGCAGCTCGGCTTCTCTGCTCGACGAGCTGATCGACGAGCATCCCTTCGTCAAGATCCCGCCTCCAACGCTGTCGGCGATTCCAGGCCCTAAAGGACTCTTCGTAGCCCGGAATGAAGATCCAGACTAGGCTCAAGGCCATCGAATCCTCATGCCAGAATTTGCTCCCTTGGCCGTTCAGGAAATGTTCTCTGACATGAAGGACATTGCCAATCAACTCATCTTATCTTGGGCAAGAAAAGGGACCGAGAATAGAATTTTGGGCACGGCAGATTTCACCAAACTCACCTTGGACACTATCGCGTTGTGTACCATGAGCTACAGATTCAATTCATTCTACTCCGATACAATGCACCCGTTTGTGCAGGCTATAGACTTCATCTTCAAGGAGAATACGGCAAAGTCGAAACAACCTACTTTATCAAAGCCTCATGTTCAAGGCAAACGCACAGTTTGCAGAAGCCAGAAAAGTATTACAGGGTACCGGCAAACGCATCATTGAAGACCGCAGAACCAATCCGACGGAAAGGAAAGCTGTCTTGAACATAATGACCTGTGGTAAAGATCCCAAGACGGGGGAAGTGATGGGGGACGAGCTTATTATTGGACAGATGATCACTTTCCTTAGTGCCGGTAGGTCCATTTCCGTGCACGGTGAAATGGCTGACTCGACTAGGTCACGAGACTACTTCCGGTCTACTCTCCTTTGCCATCATGGAGCTGCTGAAGCACCCTGACGCCTACCACAAATCACAGAGGGAGATCGACAAAGTTATTAGTGGTAGAGCAGTCGAAGCTAGCGACATCCACATACTATAGTGTCTCAACGCTGTTCTTCGAGAGACATTTCGCCTTAGTCCTACGGTGCCGGTCCTTCAGAAGCATATCAACCCTGCCATCAGCCATGAAATCGTCACCGTTGATGCCGGAAGATATATGGCCCTATCGTCAGACCACATCGTTTGTCTAGTAGGCAAAGCTCAGAGAGATCCCAAAGTTTGGGGAGAGACTGCCGAAGAATTTGATCCTGATCGCATGCTGGATGAGAATTTTGATAAAATTACCCTGGAGCATCCTGGTTGTTGGAAGGTGAGTGCCTCCCCACTCGGTCTACTTCTGCTAATACGTCTCAGCCGTTTGGCAACGGGAAGAGAGCCTGTATTGGGAGGCCTTTCGCCTGGCAAGAAGCTATGCTCGTTCTTGCAATGATCCTCCAGAACTTCGACGTGAAGTTTAATGATCCCAACTACAAGCCAGTTATCAAACGGGCACTGACAATCAAACCGGACAATCTTTACATTCGAGTCACCCCTCGAAAAGGCATAAATGCAACGACGATGAACAGTTTAATTCACAGCAAGGGCGCGAAAGAGAACGTGGCTGAGCCTACATTAAGTGGCAGCAAACCATCTGATGCGGCCAACCCGATGACAATCCTTTATGGCTCGAATACTGGCACATGTCAGGCCTTTGCACAGCGGCTTGCTTCAGATGCAGGAGCTCGTGGATATGATGTTGAAGTGCGCGACTTGGACAGCGCAACCAATTCGGTCCCGAAAGATCATCCAGTCATCGTCATTACATCCTCTTACGAGGGGCAGCCGCCAGACAATGCGGCCAGGTTCGTTGAATGGATCTCGACGTGGGAGCCGAACTCGTTGCGCGACACCCAGTATACAGTCTTTGGCTGCGGCCAATATCAAACTCACTGTCTCAGGTGACTGGAGCCAGACGTTTCACCGCATTCCAAAACTTGTTGATACTCTCCTTGGAGAAGCAGGCGGAAAGCGAATCGTTCCTGTCGGATTTACGGGTGCTTCCAAGGGCAATATGTACTGGGACTTCGAAGACTGGGTCAATTCGCCCTTGTGGGCCACACTCCGTCTGGTGATGGTCATGGGGTCGATACGGCTACACGGGTCGAAATCTCCACCAATGCTCGCGCGTCAAACCTGCGATACGATGCCAGCCTGGCGACTGTCAAAGAAACCGGAATCCTCACGGCTCATGGAGAACTGAGGAAGTGCCATATGGAAATTGAGCTTCCCCTGGACGCAACGTATTAGTGCGGAGACTTATTGGCCATCCTGCCACCTAACTCCGAGAAGATGGTAAGACAGGTCACGGCCCGTCTCAGCCTACCAGGAGACGCCGTCATCACAATCAAAGCCACTAGTCCCTCCACAATCCCGACAAATACGCCTCTACCGGCTTTCAATGTCCTTCGAAGCTATGTCGAGTTGTTACAGCCAGCGACCAAAAAGAGCATCAATATTTTGGCGAACCTCACCAACGATGCATCGGAAAAGGCGTTCTTGCAGAACCTGGCAAATGAAGACATGCAGTTTGAACACGAATTCACGCAGAAGAGGACGAGCGTATTCGATCTTCTCACCAGATATTCGTCCATCAAGCTGCCATTCGGAGACTTCCTTGGTCTTCTCCCGCCATTACAGATCCGGCAATACTCGATCTCGTCATCACCCCTGGCGAATCCGCATGCATGCACAATCACTTACGGGGTGATCGATGCTACCACCCTTTCGAATCCCCGACAGCGGTTCGAAGGCGTGACTGGTTTTTACCTCCGTAGTCTCCAAGCGGGTGACTCGATCCAGGTCAGTATTCGACCAACAGCCAAGAAGACGTTCCGCCTCCCCATCGATCCACAACAAGTCCCGCTGCTCATGTTTGCTGCTGGGCCCGGTGTCGCGCCTTTCCGGGGGTTCCTTCAAGAACGGGCTCTACAGATCCTATCCAATCCAGACAGAAACCTGGCACCGACACTTCTATTCTTGGGTTGTCGCAGTCCAGCCAAAGACAGACTATATGCTGAGCAGCTTTGATGAATCGGTCAAGAACGGTGTCGTGGACATCAGATACGCGTTCAGCCAGGAGAAAGGAGCATCCAATGGATGTCCATATGTGCCAGATCGAATGACCCACGACGCGGCGGACATTGTCGAGATATGGAGGGACGGGGCACGTGTGTATGTATGTGGTACGCGAAAGTTCTCAGATGGGGTCCGTGATGCCACCGCAATGATCGCAGCCATGGTCAGAGATGGAAGCCTCCCCGAACCGGGCTTGAACTGGCAGCGCTAGAAAGACGGTCCCGCGAGGCATTGGAGACCAGAGTCGCCAGCGATGTGTTTGATTGAGTGTCGGGATTGGGAATGCTAAACATGTTCGTCAAATATCCTTCTCGAAATGAATATCGAAGGCAGTGTAGTTGGACCCAAGTACGGGATCAGAGCATAAGGAATTGCTTAAGCCCCCGGCCTTCCCCCGGCGCCGACTCCATTGTGCCTGATAACTACAAGCTTAGATTGCAACCAGATTGCATTTCGTACTTGGAAATGAACTGGCCGAAGCCCAAAGCCATAGATGTTGGAAGATGTCATTGAAAGAGCCTCCATTCGAGTGCTACTACCTCGTACATTTGCCAGCCTTGTCTCCTAAGTGGAGAAAATGAGCAATACTAAAACCCGACCACAAAATCAACACCGTCTTCCTCAGAAACAGGTCACGATTAGCCAGGGATCGATTTCCGTGCCCTGAATGACCCAAACGTCAGGCCGATTGCTCGAATCAAGTCCACGGGATTCAAAACATCGAGCATGGCGTCCACGACACGGTAAGAGGGGCCCTCCTTCTCTTGGATGCCTCCACACTCCCTCACATGGAAAATGAACTGGTTCACAATCATGAAGATCAAGGCTTCAACGCATATCAGCAACGCTGGCAGCCCAATCGTGAGATCGTCGTACGTCACTTTGGTACCGCCGGTGACTTTGGATTTGAGGATGCTAAAGATGAACTAAACCGCGGTCAGGTCGTTTCAGGGCTTGGAACCAGGTTGAGACTTACATGCTGAAGGGTGGTGACTACCACAAATAGCTTGAACATTACCAGCTTCAAGGCAGCCCTCTTACCGCTCATGTACAATCGAAGCCGACGCTGGAATCTAACCACTGCGAGAATAGCCCAGATGGTCGTGATGAGTTCGAGTGCCTGGATCTGCCAACTCTGTTAGACCACACCACCACAGGAGACGGTATTCGTACCCAAACTTTTGCGAATCTTGGTTTAGAGGAAGTGCTACAGTAAGTACCAGTGGCCTTGGTAATTTCTTGAGCGATGATGAGAGCGGTGTAGACGACGACGTAGATGAAGACTGTTCTCCAGATGTTCTGTGGATTCCGTTCAGCGGACAGCGGCAGCAACAACCAGCGCAATACGTACCCAGTACCATCGGAGACTTCCACCAGGCACGACGCTCCCTTTCTTGCCTTTCATCTCCAAACTCTGGAAGAAGGCATCCCTTGTCGTGGCATCCGGGGTGACGTATTGAACATATAGCAAGAAGAGACACGCCAACGCAAATCCTTCGTAAAGATTGGGCAACGGTTCGAGGTAGTCGGCGGCATGGTAAGTGTGAGTAGAGATAGCCGCAATCACTGTGAAAACCAGCGGTGTTGAAACGATCCTGAAGATCTGGCGCTGCTCGTTGGGAGCCTTGTATCGACGCAGATGAGGAACGATCAGGACGAGCCACAGAGCGGCGCAAATGCCGAAGCAAGTCCAGCTGACGATCGAAACGAGATGTTGGAATGTGAGGGACCCAATAATTGGAGCACCTTTCTCGCCGGCTCCAGCGGGTTTGGCTGGGCAGTCGGTCGAGCGCGAAGTGAATCCCATCTTGACTTTGGTAGTCCGCGAAGACAACTCACACTAGAAGAAATGTCTGTCGTACCTGTGGGTGACAGTAGGTTATACTGCGACTGAAGCCCATTATATGCCCCATGGCGAGAATGCATTGTGTCTTTCAACGACATGGCAATGCTGTACGCCCTCGCGATATTAACACATTGGACTCATTCCAGAGAAGGGAACAGCATCCAAAGCCGACAATGACACAGAGCTGAAGCCCAAAGAATCCGGGGCGGGTATGTCACTCCTCGGTCCGGAGCAACTGAAGACCCGGGCACAGCCTTGGAGTGGCAGCGCTCGACTCAGCCCTATGGCGGACAGATGGCGTTCGCCGACGAACAAGCTGGCCTTGGTTCATCGCTCGCTTATCGAAGTCGCATCGAAGTACGTACATGGCTGAGGGCTGTTGTCGTACCCAGGCTGAAGAAAGAATGAAGGCTAAGCAAGCATGTTTCGGCAATCGGAGTGTATTTTCGCTAATTCCTCGCTAATGAAGGCTGAATTCTCTTGGCCACCATCCGTCTTCGCAACCGGAACACCATTTCCATTCTCCTTACGCTCGTATCCTGACAAACCCACCCGCGCCAGACGCTCATTCGCCTGCGATGCGCCAATGGGGGAATCCATGCGAAGGGCACGGCCTCTGTCTTCCGCTGTCCGCAGCCGCTTTGGACCACGTTGATTCTCAGTGGACTCGGAGACATGTGCGCAGTCTGAAAAAGACTTCGCATATGGTAGGTAGGTGGAGTGAGAATGTCACTCCCTCGGGTCCTAGCCTTTGCTTGGGTGCTGTCGTATTGCGCCGATGCGACGGCACTCTGTTGTTGGATGTCCTCAACTCATAATTTAAGGTAAGAAATGCCCCTCCACCTGCAGTGCTCAATGAAGCAGAAGATTCGGCCGTGACTCCAGCACTCTGCTAGTCCTTCAATGACATATACTCGCAACGTTGACTCCACGATTGCGCGACATGGAATCTCCGATCAGCCGTGCTTCGAGCACAGAGGAGGACTACCGCGAAATCAACGAAGCAGCGCTCTACGGCCGTCTCCGCGACGGTCTCCGGGCGCATGCCGAGGAGAAGAAGCCAAAACACCACCACAAGCGACTGCACATCAACAATAGAGATCCGGAGCTGACCAGGATCGCAACGACGGCATCCAAAGAGACGAGGGTTATACCAAAGAGGCTTGCCGACATCGATCCTCGCCTCGACCCGGAGAAGGACGAGTTCGACTTCCGGTTCTGGGCTACGACCTTCGTCCAGCTTGTGCGAGAAGACGGTATCAAGCGGGCCAATGTCGGTGTTTCCTTCAGGTCTCTCACCGTGTCCGGGATGGGATCCAATCTCGCTTTACAGCCTACACTCGCTACACCGTGGATTGCGCTTGCTCGCTTACCGATGCTGCTTAACAGGCACAAGCGCGAGCCCAAAGTGATACTGCACAATCTCAACGGCTGTGTCAAGAGTGGGGAAATGCTGCTTGTGCTGGGCCGACCTGGAAGTGGCTGCACGACATTCCTCAAATCTATCTCTGCTCAGTTGAGTGGCTTGACCAAGTCGCCAACTTCCACCGTCAGCTACGACGGCGTCTCTCAAGACGTGTTGAGGCAGAGATTCAAGGGAAAGGCGGTCTATAACGACGAGAACGATGAACACTTCCCACACCTGACAGTCGGACAAACTCTCCGCTTCGCCGCATTTGCACAGACGCCGCAAGCACGGATCGAGGGAGTTGACCGAATGACGCAAGCCATGCACATGGCCGAAGTCATGATGCGAATTTTCGGCCTGTCCCACGTCCAAGACACAAAAGTTGGCAACGATACCGTCCGCGGTGTCAGTGGCGGCGAGAGGAAGCGCGTGAGCATTGCGGAGATGGCGCTGGCGAGGTCACTTCTAGCTGTGTGGGACAATTCCACCAGAGGTTTGGATTCGGCAACTGCCCTCGAATTCGTCCGGTCGTTGCGTACTTTGGCCGATGTGGTTGGGATTACCCAAGCAGTGGCCCTCTATCAGGCCAGTCAACACATCTACGATACATTCGACAAGGTGCTCGTTCTCTACGAAGGGCGACAGATATTCTTCGGCCCTATTGAGTCCGCTCGTGCGTACTTCGAGCGAATGGGATGGTTTTGCCCGCCACGACAGACTACGCCGGACTTCCTAACCTCGATCACCAATCCGCTAGAGAGGCAGCCGCGCCCTGAATACACAGAGCAGGTTCCTAGAACGGCCGGCGACTTTGAGCAATACTGGCTTGAGTCCGAGGAGTTCCAGACCTGCATTGCAGAAATCACCAAGGCTGAAGCCGACTCCAAAGACAATGGTCGGCTTCAAGCCTTACAAGAGGCGCACCACGCAGCACAAGCTCATCACACGAGAGCGACTTCCCCTTACTTGCTCTCGGTCTGGATGCAGATACGCTTGTGCATGAAGAGGTGCGGCCACCTTTTATGGAACGACAGAGCTTCCACAATTTCCCTTGCGGCAGGACGAGTTATTCTCGCATTGATCATAGGAAGTGTCTACTTTGGAACCCCCGACACAACGGCGAGCCTTCAGTCTCGAGGCGCCGTCATCTTCCTCGCGACTCTAATGAACGCTCTTATGGCAGTGACTGAGATTGGCGCCCTATTCGGCAAACGAGGAATTATTCAGAAGCAAGCCAACTTCGCCTTCTACCATCCATCTGCAGATGCACTCGCCGCTTTCCTCCTTGACATCCCTGTGAAGTTCGCCATCTCCACCCTGTTCAACATCGTCTATTATTTTCTGTCGGGACTCAGACCCCAGGCGTCAAACTTCTTCATATTCCTACTGTTCAACTTTGTCTGTACGCTACTGATGTCGGCTATCTTCCGGAGTATCGGAGCAGCCTCAAAGCTGCTCACGCGAGCGTATGCAGTCGCCGGCATCGGAGTCCTGATGATGGTTATTTACACCGGCTTCACGCTACAAACGTCCTACATGCATCCCTGGTTTCGCTGGATCAATTACATTAACCCAATTGCTTATATTTTCGAATCATTGCTCGTCAACGAAGTCCACGGCCGTCGATTCCCTTGTGCTCCGCAGAGCCTTGTTCCGCCCTATGCCAGAGGGAACTCGAACTTTGCTTGCGCAGTCATTGGCGCCCAACCTGGAGAGCGGACAGTTTCAGGGGATCTGTGGGTCCAATCAGGGTATCAGTACAGTTATGACCACATTTGGCGGAATTTGGGGATTGCGTTCGCGTACATGATTTGTTTCCTTGCTATCCACCTCGCCGCCGTGGAGTTCATGTCTACCTCAGATGCACAGCCACAGCGGCTTATCTTTCGCAACCGCGAAGCAGCACAGGCCACGAAGAAAGACCTCGAATCGGATTTGCACCAGGAAACGGCGCTCTCTCCGAATTCGACGATGAACAAGAAGGACCAAGGCGCCAGGTCTAGCTCCGGACGACAAACGGGCAAAGATGACATCGACAACGTGACTGGTGCGGCCGGCGTCCTCACTTGGGAAGATGTTACTCTGGATATCATGCTGCAAGACAAACCCAGACGGCTCTTAGACAATGTCACTGGATGGGTCGACCGCGGGACGCTTACATGTCTGATGGGAGTCTCAGGAGCCGGGAAGACGACGCTCCTGGATACGCTGGCCCAGCGCCAGATCACGACCGGGAAATGCTCCGGTAATATCCTAGTAGACGGGATGCCATTGCAACCCTCTTTCCAGCGCAGAACGGGATACGTTCAGCAACAGGATCTCCACCTCCCGACGAGCACTGTTCGCGAAGCCTTGCGCTTCTCTGCCCTTCTTCGGCAGCCTCGTTCGGTGTCCAAGGAGGAAAAGCTCGCCTACGTCGAGCATGTCATCGAGATTCTGAATATGGAGCCATTCAGCGACGCGATCATCGGCCGACCAGGCGAAGGACTCAACATCGAGCAAAGAAAGCTCCTCACCATTGGCGTGGAGCTCGCCGCAAAGCCTTCAATCCTGTTCCTGGACGAACCCACTTCCGGCCTCGACTCTCAGAGCGCGTGGACAATCGTCTCGCTGCTGCGTAGACTGGCGGACAACGGGCAAGCCGTGCTGGCCACCATCCATCAGCCCTCGGCTATGCTGTTCCAGCAGTTCGATTCCATCTTGCTGCTGGCGAAAGGTGGTCGGACAAGCTACTTCGGGCCCCTTGGTACGGATTGCCAGACATTGATCCAATACTTCGAGACGCACGGCGCTGCACGCTGCGCGCCGGAGGAAAATCCCGCGGAATATATCCTCAACACCATTGGCAGTCCATCTCCCCACGATTGGCCGCAGATCTGGCTGTCAAGCCAAGAGTCCGCCGCGAACAAGGAGGCGCTCCGCACCATTGTCGCGAGGCCTGCTGCGCGAGCAGAGAAAGACACCGCTAACAACGACGGCGAGTTTGCACTCCCTTTTGTGAGTCAGTTCCTGCATGTTGCCCAGCGGTTGTTTCAGAACTACTGGCGCAACCCCGGCTACATCTACGCCAAGCTCCAGTTCGCACTGCTCTCGGCCCTCTTCATCGGCTTCACTTTCTACTTGCAGAACTCGTCGGTGACAGGGATGCAAAACGTCATCTTCGCCATCTACATGTTGAACGCAACGTTCTCAACCATGGTCAATCAGGTACTATTCATGTCCCATTCTTCGTCCGACTTCGCCACGCGTGCTAACGTTATCAACGCAGATCATGTCGCGGTTCCTCCCTCAACGCGCGCTATTCGAAGTCCGCGAGTGCCCCTCCAAGATGTACAGCTGGCTGGTGTTCGTGCTGGCCAACATCCTGGTCGAGATCCCCTACCAGATCTTCCTGTCCGTGGTCGTCTGGGCGTGCTGGTTCTTCCCCGTCTTCGGCCTCCACCACGATGGATCCACCCGAGCGATGATGTGGGCGTTTTGCATGCAATTCTTGCTCTTCGGAGCGACGTGGGCGCAGATGCTCATCTTCGTCATGCCCAGCACTGAAGTCGCCGGCGCGCTGTCCACCATACTCTTTACGTTGACGCTCCAATTCAACGGCGTCCTGCAGCCACCCACGGCACTGCCAGGGTTCTGGATTTTCATGTACCGCGTCAGTCCGTTCACATACCTCATCGGCGGCTGGGCGGGCACCGGTTTGGCGGATCGACCGGTAGTCTGCGCCGAGAACGAGCTGGCCATCTTCGATCCCCCGTCCGGCCAGACTTGCAGGGCGTATCTGTCAGCGTATCTCGACGGTGGGGCTCCAGGCTCTCTGCTCAACCCGTCTGCCCTGTCCGAATGCAGATACTGCCCCTTGCGGAACGCCAATCAATTCCTTGCCGGTTCGTGGATCCATCCCTCCGACAAGTACCAGAACCTAGGCATCATCTTCGCGTACATTGCCTTTAACATGTTCGCTGCCGTGGCGTTATACTACGTTTTCCGAGTCAGGCACTTCTCTTTCGGAAGCCTGCGAAAACCAAAACCAGAGGGTGAGCGCGATGGAAAGGACCATGCCGGGAAACATCACAAGGGCCGACTGTTGTTCTACCTCGAGTTTTATTATCACTTCGCCTTAGCTGTGCTGAGGAACACTGTCCGATAGTTGTAGCTTTCGTATGTCCGTACTCTTAGAGAGAGTAATTGCCTTACAAGAATCGATGATTTGTTCCCCCATGCATGAGATCCTTGGTCGTTTTTCTCTCTCGAGGAGTATAAACAATGTCCATATTGCACCGGCACGTGTCGATCATCAGAATGGATCTCGACCGCTTCTGCGTTCCTCAGTCCTTTTTGCCCAGTTTCTCTTCAGACTATGTCATCCCTGGAAGTACCTGACGACTAATCATATATGGTTAGTTTTCTCCTGCTCGAGGGCCTGCCTTTGTCAGTAGTTATGCGGCCACCGCACGCTGTAGGAGACTTACCTCCGTGATATCATCGACGGGGACAACAACATGTCCTATTGGATTTGATGTCCCAAAGATGGCAACGTCCCTTTCCAATTGTAGGACCAGAGTAACCGTATATGGGACACTGGCCTTCATTGATTGGAGCATGTCCATGAGCTGGTTCAGCGACTCTGAGTGTTTTCGCGCGTCGACAGGATCTGGTTCGGACAATTCATGTACGAGGACCCGAGCGGCGAGATACAGACAGAACGGCAGCCACGGACCGGCCTGGGGATCTATCAGCCTTCATCGGAGCGAGATTTCCGGTTTTTTATCACCTTCGTCATGATAGTAGGGTGGACGACCCGCAGAATCGTCATGATCGTCTCCGCGGCTTCCAGGCACCTCATTTTGCTTTCCACCAGATCATAACCCATATGTGGCATTATCCTTGCTTTGAAAATTGCGGCCTGGTGTAGACAAATTATGCTTGCTTGGATGTTGATATGCAGCTGGACCGCAGCGGGATTGAGAAGGCTCGAACCAATCTGCAACTGAGGTGGGAGATGTTCAATGGTGTTGAGTAGCACTTTGTCGAGCTGATGATGTCGCCTCCAGAAAGCACTGTCGGAATCTTCTTGTCTGCCTTCGTCAATCTCTTTCCGGTGAAAATGTGTTAGAGTTCGCCCAACAACAGCCACAGTCATGGCTGTCGCAGCAAAGATATCTAGATTCTTGACGCCTTGATGTGTCAGTCCATGCTCTACTCTGCCCCGAGTACACTCACCCCCTGGAGTCATGGCAACTTGTAGGGAAACTGATGGACGAGTCGCCCTCCCCGTATTGAACTCTTGTTCACTCGCCGGCAGGCTAGTCGCGATCTGAGTGTAATCAGCAGCCCGTCCCTCTACAAGGAAGGAAGAGGCGCACATCTCGCTCGTCTATAATAGACGGCCAGCCTGATCCCAGGCTTTGATACCGATCCTGTACAAAGACAGCCCAAAATACTCGCCGTCTCTCCTCCAACTCAGTCCAATTCATAGCCGAAGGAACCATTTCCTTGACGTCAAAGCCAGCTCCGTCCAGCCTGTGAAGATTCAACATATGACACAGTCGAGCCGCTCTGCCAACGCTCAACCATGCGCGGGGAAAGTACAGCATCCGAGTCTCGAAAGTGGCCAGGTAGGCCGTCGCTTGGACGTGCGCGAGAGTCACAACGCCATGGCCTCTACCGGCTATTTCATCAATGTCCATGTACTTACGGGCACGATGGTAGAAGTGGTCCGTGACGGCGCTGTAGTTCTCGCTGACGTATGCAGCGAGGCACCAGATCGTATAGCTAAGACAAACCGGTGGTCGGAGTCGCGATGTGGGTGGTAAGCTCATCGCTGCGAGATACCTCCCTTTGTGGATGATGGGCGCTCCGGGATAAACCTTCTCGAAGAATATTTGATGTCTGGTGGCGCTGTCAGCACATCCAATAACGACACGCATTGTGTTGAGCGCTCACAACTCGTCGATAGCTTGTTGACTTGGCAGGGGCTCTTGCAGACCAACAGCACACAGTTCCCAGGAAATAGAATTGTTGTCCCGCGGTACGTTGGCATCCTGCCCTGGGCTTGTCGAATGCTGCACAATGTCGACTCTTAAAAGTTCCGCCGCTGCTTGAAGAGGCCGGTCATCTGGCACGAAGCAGTCCCACAGGGTTTCATCGAGAACGTTGTCGGTTGCGGTGAATGCATCGTCGTCTGAAACCGTTCGCGAACGACCCTGGTCGCTGCTCGTAGATTTCTGATTTTCGAGGAGAGACTCTACTTCAGCTGGCGGGGTTTGTGTTAGGAGGAAGAAATAAATCCAAATGCTGTTGAGGACGAACCAAGTCGAGTTTCCAGTGATCTCACGTAACCTCGCCGTGGTCCAGTTTTCCGAAGAGTATCTTCCCATTCACAATCTCTACCAGTACTCTCGCATGTCTTGCAGAGTGGACGATTCCCGCTGCATCTGAGCTTTCGCTTCCGGCATGAATTACAAGCGAGATGCTTGAACCGGTAACTGGTCTTTGAGTTGCCGCTGCATTCGCTAGGCGGCATTCTGTATTAATGTCGAGATAGATTTTGCTCTTAAGGATAGACAAGCCAACTGAAGCGTGCCGGGTATACTCGGATGTGCATAGGGATGCTCATTATACCCATTGAACTATTCTTGCCAGAGAGGAATCACCAGCCGGGCTTATGAACACAGCCATCAAAGTGAGAGATGATGGCTAGGTGCACATACTGGAAGCTCCTGTCCTCAGCCGCAAAGTCTATACTGCAGCCACGCGGTGGTGCTCTGGTTCAGGGCAAGCCGTATTCGCTTTCAGCTGGCCTTGGTTGGTTCAATATCAAGCATCAAGAAGGCGAAAGAGGAAGGCCTAGCCTGACAGGTTCGCATGGCTGTCGCGGCAAATACGAGTAGCAGGGGTCTCTGTGGCGGGATTGCCCAGTAGCCGTCAGGCCATTCATACCGCCGATGTTTAATAAATGTGGTCGGCTTCAATATCGACATGACAGCCAGGCTACCGCAAAAGATGAATGCGGCCATACTTGCTTGCTTCGGAGGCTAGAGTTTCGACCGCGCTGCCCACGTTCGCGAGTGGTCTCCCACGCCATGCCTAGAGGTGATCGGCAAGCAAGCAATACAGCGGACGCTTTCTATCAGCCACGCCCGAGCAGAACTTCGTTTGAACGCTGTGGCGGGAAAACGAGCAGATCCATCGCCCAGTTATTCAACACCTGTCTTACCAAATGCCAATTGACATCTCGTAAGTTACCTGAACGGGACATTTATCCATTGGAGACGAGCTTAGGGGTGGCATCCCCAATTGACAAACCACGCTCGCAAGCACAGAAAGCGCCGTGCAAAGGCGATAACAGGCGTCCAGACGGACTAAAATCGCAGAGAGGTTTCCGAAGGTCGATCGTTAGATGCAACGCCAGCCGAGAATCTAGCACGGATCCCAAATCATGGCACCGTGTCGCGGACCATTGAGAGCAGGATACGATGTTGGCGGAAGAGCCTGGGATGCGCAATTGCACGACAACTAAAAATTGATCAGTGAAGGACTCGGCGAAGGATCTCCCCGAAATAGTAACCATTCCAGACATGGTGGCGGAGGGGTGTGTCAATGAGGCTGCCGAGTGGATGCCTCCAGCCTCCAGTACTCGTTGCTGACGTTCTACGCTCTTCGATATTGCTCAAGTAGCATTCATCCTCTCTCTGGATCGCCATGACACGATTCCCGTGTTATTGCTGGATTTCTCGATCCGATGAAGCTGCGTCGAAGGAACCCTCAGTCAAGGCCGATGTACTCACATGCTCTTCTTGGCCTTGCGCAACGCCGTTACCAAATCTCGGATACCACATCAACAGTAAACTCTAGGGCGAAGATGCGGCCAAACGAGATCAGGCCCCGCCGACTTAGTAGCATGATTGCTTGGGCTCCTTCCACGCTGCAGGTTAAGTAAAGGGGGCAAGTCGTGTTTGACACTCAATGAAAGGGAACAAGCCGAACTTAGCTTTCAAAGCTGGTCAACTCCATTCTCCAAAGTGGAGGTGTAGCTGACTGGCAAACCCTTCCAGTTGTAATCTTCGGCAGGATGCTCGACAGGACCCATCGAGGATTTCAGAGCATCATGACACGGCCGACTGACTTGCTCATTGGCCAAGTCAACATTCAGCCTTTTATCCCTCCTCGTAAATCTTCTCGGCAAGCACCGACCGCGCAGACCCAACATGTTGCTCATCCTCACCTGGCAGCCTTGATCGATCCTTCAGTCAAGTGCGAGCGCAACTTTACACTTGATCATCCGCCCACATCGGAAAGGCTTCTCGGGAAGATTCCGAGAGCTGTTCCCGTATCCCAAGCTTGTGGATGACATCGCAGGCCAAGAAGTCGACGTGAGCGTGGGAAAGGGGCGGCCCGAGATTTTGAAGAGGATGAGCACGAACGGTCTCACGACACTGCGGCAGTGAATTCAATGGACCCTTGAGGGTGTTGTAATGAGTTGAATGAAGAACCGAGATGGCACATTTCGGAATGGATCAATCGAGGTCCTCCCGGTTGATTACAATCATCAAGCGTTTCTCGGCGCAGATTCGAAGTACTTTCGGCGGTCGAACTCCGGAGAGCGTGAGGGAAGGCAGAAGACATGGTCACTGTGCTGTATAAAGACACTGTCAGCAATGTAATAAGAAACACCCACTCAGCTATCACCCTGCCGTACTCTTGCTGAATCACTGGTAATTCGTAGGTCACACTGGAAATGGCGTCTTCGCTTGCTGGCCTGATCGACAGCTGGTTACTTCGACGTCTGCAAGCATCGGTCAGGGAGCTTATTTCGAGACCAAGGCGTCGTTCGAGCTGACTGCAGATGAGACGGCACGAGATCGAGAAGTGTGTTGGAGAGCCTGTCGTTTGGCGCAGGCTGCCCTTTCCAGAATGCTCAATCAGCAGACGTCATAGCGGCCCGAGGGAAATGCACGCACACTCAATTCAACAGCCACGTCCATCTTACAGTACGATGCTCACAGGTTCCAACACAGCTTCACACGCCTCGTGACTTCAACGCACACAAAAGCTGGCTGCTGCCCGACTTCGCGTTCGCCTGCACAATGCCCTTCGGGCGATGGTGGCTCCCGGCTTCCAGCAGCGCCACCACAGGCTGAACCCGGCCTCAGCAACGCCATTTCCGGGGAAAGAGCCAGATCCAGAGGGCGGGAAGCGGCTGTGCTCCAGCAATCCCAATGGTTTGGTTACATTCATATCCGGCAGCCTTGATAATCTTTCGTCTATGCCCCTTGCAGTAACCGTTCTTCCGTTGATGAGCCGGCCGCTTCAAGCCGCCTGCTAGGGACGCGGCTTGATGGCCTCCCGCTTACAGAGCCTTCTTGGCCATCAACTTAATCCCTGCGGATGCTCGTACATGTTTGGCCGTCTTCCGGCCAATGGAATTCATCTCGTAGAATGGCTCCCAGAAACGAACGTGCGAACCTAAGGCTGCAGCGGGCGTGCTGATCATTCCATGCAAACGGTGAGTTTGGGGATCAGTTCCAGCAGGGGTGTCCGGTCAGCGTGACTGCCGGTTTTCAAGGTAGACTGAAGGTATAGCGACTGGAAATGGATATGGATTCCCTGTTTGGGTACTGTCTATTCAGGCCTGAACTTATATAAGATTGGAGAGTATGCTGTCAGAGCCTGAGGGTCGAGCAAGTGTCAATCCTCATCACCTGGAAAGTCGGGCATCAATTACCGTCCAATGTTCACCGCGTACCAACAATTCACTTCCAACATGTCCCTTCGCAACGCCCTTCAAGATTTAGCTCGGAATTCGTCCTCCAGCAGCAGTCGCTCGTCATCTTCAACCAGGGGTACAGGACGAAGCGATTCATGCTCATCGGCAACGAGACTCCCTCCCACGCCAGCATACCAGCCAATGTGCTCCGAACCAACACAGCAAGAAGCATCATCTCTCCCGACTTCATCTCGCGAATTCCTTGGGCAGACACTCGAGTGCGAGCACGGATGCGAAGAAGCACCACCACCGTACATGCTCCTATGCAACGGCGACAGGAAACCCCAATACTCAGAGCGCCCATCGGCTGCAACTCTCGACGCCAGCGTGACACGAATGGACGGCGCTCTTTGCCTGCGATGCAATGCCAGAAAGGCAAAGGCATGGTACATGCGGCAGAAGGAGCGCTCGGGCCGATGAAGCAGATCGATTCTCTGTACTGCTCTGTACTCATATTTTAACGAGGTCCTACGAGATTTGTTCATTAGCGAGGCGCTGTTGTCGCGTAATGGCGCCAAGAGGCTCAGGGCTCCCCAGACGCCGGGTGACATGTTCTGATGGTTATGTTTGTAGAGCGCCTGTGTACAAGAGACGGTGTGCATGCTCGAGTATAACATGTATCAATGAGATGTTTCCTCCATCCTCGCTCTTCCTTTCCAATTTACCTTTGCTTGCGATCCCTCTTGACCTCTGAACATCTTGGCCCATGGATTCTCCTGGGAAGGCCTGGAGATGCCCCGCGAGGCCGAGAGCACGACAAGAGAAGGTGTTCTTGCTTCGAACCTGCATAAACTCTTGCGCTCCCTCCTAGTATTTACAAATCTTATGCACTGCTCACACTCCATCAGAACACGATCTTACCATTGAACACGAACCTCGTCCGCGGCCACGGACCGTAAGCAAATTTGTCAGAAAGACGGTACTCCAGTATCTCCTTGCTCGAGCAGGCTGCTTGCCCAGTGCTGAACGATTCTTTGCCTGACCACCCTGCCTTCGTTGCAAGCAGGGCAGTATGCCGAAGAGCAATTTGAACCTCATCAGACCTGCCGCAAGCCAGTCCCCTTCTCCGCGGCTCGTGGCAGCCAATAACAGCCTGTTTAAGACATCTTTCTTACTTTATCAGCAGCCAAAGCATTCTCTCCAGAAGTACTCGGCATTAAGATCGTACGCGTCCTGATGCTAGAGTTGAGAAAATGTCTGTGCTTACTCGACTCATCTGACGGGTGCGCCCTAGAAATGAACACTCGGAAAGCCAACGCATGGAACCCAAGGCATTTGTCGCCATGGCCTTGCAACAAGGATCGATGCGACTAGGAACCGTCACGCTTCCCCAAAGTTGGTCAAAACGCGGCTCTTCGGAGCGAACAAATCCGATCCTCACCTTGACCATCTGCGATTCCTCACTAAGGTCGAGAACAAGACAGGCCATCATTCGGGACAATGCTGCAAGGGCGGAGAGTAGCGACGCCACATGCTGTCGGGCGTCAAGTGTTCGATTTGTCCAGTGGCAGAGCTCGATTTCCCCTGAACAGAAATGCCGTCGAGCTTGAAGGCCGTTGTCGAAACGGTGTGAAATCGCGGTACTTTCCTCGCTTCTCATATGATAGAAGGTCGTTTCCAGCCGGTTGCCCTATTGAGCTAGGCAACAGAGGCGTGTTTGAAACATCTTCAACGCGATGGTGCTTACCTTGCATCGGTCCGACAATTTTTCTGAGACCAGGCATTCCATTAGCAAGAGTTATTGCGAGACCTCCTCGGGCATAGAATTCATGTCAGGGCCTTTATAGCCAACATGCTGGTTGAAGCAGTGGTGTGAAGGAACCCACAGCCTCATGCGTTGTTGACATACTCCGGTTCGGATACCCATGGCTAACGCTGAAGTTGTGACGGGAATCGATACGCCAGGAGACATGCATATGCTAACAGTGGCATGATATCGGAGGTGGCCTGAGGCTTTTGAGGCCCGAGATTTTGAATCCCAACAGCGGTGGTGACTCCACGAGTCCTTTTGTTCGAGCTGTTTGTTAATTCGCGGCAACTGGTTGGTTGATTGGGGAGAGCCGCGGAGATGCACATGGTCAGGAACAGGACGCCACAATACCGCGGTCGCGATAGCGGATATCGAATCCACCCGCATGCAAAGAACGACTCCAACGGCCGCCTTCCGGGGATACCTGGTTGGCAAAGGTGAGGTAAGCGAGGTATCTTCCCTCCACAAGCAATCCGTCTGTATCGTATCCTTGCCGCGGAAATATCTTCTTGTACCGGCGGAGCCGCGAGCAACCACATTGTAAGAATACATAATCCCGCCGGCAGCCTTCCGCATACGTGAATACTTGCCGGCCTGATAAGCAATCGATCAGCCACGTTGAAGGCCGAAAACCACAATCACAATGGAGCACATCGACGGAACCGTTATCAACCAAGACTTGTCCGCTCGGATGAGGTATATGCAATCCTTCCTGCAATGGGACCCGGCCAAAGATGGAAAGCTCATCGAAGCTTGCAAACCCGTCCTGGCTCCAATCGTCACGAACGTCGTTGATGCAGTTTACGACCACCTCCTAAAGTACGACATCACCGCCGCCTCTTTCGCTCCGAGACAGTCGCAGGAAGGAGGGACCAAAGACACAGACGTACGAGAACTCCACCGGGATCATGAGAACATCAAGTTCCGCAAGGACTTCCTGAAAGGTTACCTTGTCCGACTGGTGTCGAATCACGACTGGTCGCCGGAGAGCAAATTTTGGGAATATATCGACATGGTCGGCAAAGTGCACACGGGCGTCACCGACTCCGGCTTGAAGCACAGAAAGAACCGGCCAGCCCTCTTCGTCGAGTACCGCGAGATCAACCTTCTGATGGGCTGGGTTGAGAATGCCGTGACGGATATTGTCATGGGCGTTGAAGGACTGGAAGTCCAGACAAAGGTCGACATACTGAAGGCCCTGAACAGGTTCTGGTGGATACAGAACGATTTGTTTGCCAGACATTATCTGCCAGGTTTGGGAACGCCCCAATCAGCGCAGAATGAGCGTCCTCTAACCTGGTTTCAAAAGCTCAAGGTTGATCCGGTCTTTCCAATCGTGTCGGCGGTGGTGCTTATCGCGGCTATCTGGAGCATTCCGTTCTGAGCAATACAGCGGCGAACGAAGAGCGTGCAACGAGCAAAGACACTCAGCTTTTGGAAATGTCGGACATAGATGCTGGGCTTCTACGGACCAAAGGTGGCAGTAGTTGATAGAGTGCTATGGTTCATGAAATAGACGCCGAATAGATAGATGCGGCAAATGGAGAGAGCTCAACGGCTCTGACTGGGCTTTGACGTTTGGACATTTTGGCATCGAGAGGTTCACACAACGTGGTTGAAGGTATCGGAGGCTGAATCGTTCTCCTCTCAGGGCAGCACGAGACCGAGTTGAATGTCATTGATACCGCCAACTTCGATTCCCTGATCCAATGACGATGACCATGATGATGCTCTGGACCGCTACCCTAGCCTTGTGAAGTGGTGACAGAAGGCTCTTGCGTGTTTCTAACTGGTTGGCCATGTCAGATCGAAGCACATTGTATCGCATTCCTCCCATCCTTTCGCCGTCACGTATCACAAGCGGCCTTGCCGGACACTGGCTTCTCCTCCGTGAGGGCACATCACTCCCGCAATGTCTTCGAGAGGCCAGTGTTGATCGACCTAGTGTGTGAATGTGGTCAGCAGAGCGGCCGGCATAGATCACGGGCGTGGGTTTCTTTTGGTCATTCTTACATCCTTTTCAACTCGATAGCCCAACAACTGCGGTGCCAGCACCGAATCTCTCCAGACCAAGGCCTCGCCCGGCTCCATGGCCCGGATTTTCCGGTCTCTTTCCTCCTGCTCAGGCCCGTCATGCAGATGATAGAGGTACTGTTGCAGGTTCCCCCGTTCCACGAGCATCTGGGTCCGTTCCTTTCGACACGCTTCGTAGATACCGAGCAACTGCTTCTTGACAGCGGCCGACGTAGGATCCGACGCCCTCGAGAAGACCTCGCCCAACACGGCCGCATCCTCGAGACACATTCCCGCCCCGGAGGCCAGATAGGGCAGGGTAGCGTGCACTGCGTCGCCCAGCATCGTGAACGTGCCGGACGGGTGACTCCACGAATCCATGCCGACGCGATACTGCAGGCGCCATTTGGACACGGACTTGCAAAGCGCCAGAAGCTTAGAGATTCGGGGATCCCAGTGTTGGAAGAACGTCCGTACCTCGGCAATGTCGGCTTCCATGGTGTTGGCGCCGCCGACGGGCATGTCGTCGGGCGCCAGCAAGACCATGTTGAACAACTCGCCGCCTCGGAGCACGTAATTGACCACATGAGCGTCGGGCCCGATCCAGTAGTTGACCTGTTTCTTGGTGATGAAGGCTGCGAGCTCTGGGTCGTGGAGCATGTCGGCTGTGGAGAGCACGATGCGGTAAGCCAGATCCCCCGTCGGCGTCGGAGGGTCTGGGTAGCTGAGCATGACCTCTCGAAGTGTGGAGTTGACCCCGTCAGCCCCGACCACCAGATCGGCGACGTACTCTTCGCCCGATTGTAAGACCACGGTGGCGGTTTTGGCGTCGCCGCTGGCGATCCGAACGTCCGTCACCCTCGATCGCACTTTGATCTCGGCGCCCAGTTCGACTGCTCGCTCCAGCATGCATTGATGCAGGTTCGCTCGGTGAAAGTCCCAGTAACACGTGCCGGGATACGAGGCGGCGCTCTCGAAAAAGTCCAGCGACGAAATCAGGTTGCCTCGCCAGCCGAGCATGTTGGCCTGCGAGGGTCGAGTGGCATACCGCTCCAGACGTTCTCGCAAGCCCCACGACTGCAGGACGCGTGACGAGTTGGGCAGGATCTGGATCCCGGCCCCGACCTCGCCGATCTCTTCCGCGCCCTCCAAGACGGTGACTCGGTGGCCGGCGAGCAGGAGGGCGATGGCGGCCCCGATGCCTCCTAAGCCGCCGCCGACGACGATGATGTGGAGCTGCGTCGAAGGAGGGCGACTTCGGAGCGACTTGACGGGGATGGCTGGGGACGACATATTGGCGACTGGTGCACCAGGTAAGTACTCACGGATGACTCTCCTGGAGAAGTCAGGACCATTTACACTTCTTCATGACAGTTGTGCTGGTGGACGCAAAACCCGATCGTTGGCAAAGGAGGTTGAGATCTCAGCATGACGGTAAGTACTAGTAATTGAGGCTGCCCCGGCGGGCACATACAGGAGATTCCCTGGGCGAAAACGGAGTATACCATGGCGGCAACTCGTGCGCGGCTTATCACAGGACTTTATCGCCAACTATGATTGGAAACCATGCGAGGGCTCCCGATTCGGGAATCCGGATCCTATCAAGAGTGGAGGAACCCCATCTCCTTCGCGCAAAGATGGGGGAAGCACGTGTGTTAGTCCTACTGAATGGAGAAGCCGGGCGAAACCGCGACAAGGCTCACCCATTAATCAGATTCTATCTTGCGCTTGGCCTCGACATCTCACGACATCTCATCTCATCACTCTCGCCGTGGCTGCTTCAGGATCTCGCCCGTCGGCGCGGGCATCATTGCTCCCGCGGGCGGCGAGTTTCTGCTCTTGAAGTCGTCGCACATCTGCTCCATAGTCACCCACTCGACGCCTTCATGTTTATTGATGTGCTCGATGATTCTGTGGTTCTCGAAGATCAGCCGAGACACGGACAACAAAGAAGGAGGACGCTCACCGGAAGGGAAAACTCACCTCTCATGCATGAGGAGGACATGCGGTCGGCCTGACACGTCCGGATGGATGGTCATGGGGAAGACGAACTCGTCATATTCACGGTAGTAATAGTCGAAATGATCCTGCATCACAAGGATAGGTCAGCTAGGCTTGTGTTTGTTTGTGTGTTTGTGTGTCTGTACCTTCCAGATGTCCTCAATGTCTCGCGGGTTCACCCATCCGTGACTGTTGGCCGAGTTTTCTGTGGAAAGTCAATCAAAAAGGTCAACGACGCCGCCTCAGGTCTCCTCCGGGAGATCTTCACTCACTCATAAACATCATGGGCGGCAGGTCGTCAATGTACCATGATCCTGGAATCTCCACCAACCCGGTCATCTTGCCCTTGACTAAAGGCTTCATCCACTCGGCCGCCCGTTTGGAATAGTCGATCTTGGTCCAGGTGTCGCCAGTGCGTAGCCAGTACAGTTGGCAATCCTCGTGGCCCATGCTGTGGTCGTACTCGATGCCGTACGACAGGAGCAATTCCGTGCCGGCCTCGCTGACCTCCCACCAGGGAGCGACGCTGCCTCGAGGCGGTTTGCCGCAGAAATCGGTCAAGAGGCGGAATGTCTTGTCCAGCACGTCGCTTTGCTGCTCAAAAGTCATGTCGGACGGGTTCTCGTGCGAGTAGCCGTGCAGGCCGATCTCATGGCCAGCATCCCGAACCATGGCACACTCCTCGGGGAATGTCTCGAGCGAGTGGCCGGGGATGAACCAGGTCGCCTTGATCTTATACTTGTCGAACAGCTTTAGGAGTCGCCGGGTGCCATGGGTGCCGGCAAAGAGGCCTAATGTCTCAAGTCTCGGTCAAATCATCCACGATCGACGACGAGCCGTGTCCTCGGCAGAGAGAATGGAGGCAACAGACAGAGCTGGCGTCGTGATGGAACCTGGTAGAAACTTACCTCGACTGATGTCGCTGGTGGAATCCTCGCCGCCATAAGAGCCTAGCCACCCGGCGACGGCATCGATGTCGACTCCGTAACTGACCAGGACACGTTTCTTCCCCATCCTTGGCCCAGGGTCTGATATAAGACGTAAAGCACACCGGCAGGGTTTGCTATTTATCAAGCGTCAAAGGGGCATCCGAGAGCCGAAAGATCAGATCAGAAGCTCAATGATGATGTCTTCCACCATTCAAATTCTCAAGGATTGTGTCTGGCACCGAACGGCGTGTTGGTCGTGTAACACCGTCGAAGAGACTCTTGCACCCGGTGCTCGCGATAAGGTCATTGGATGATTGCCCGTGTGAGGTACATCCACATCTGCGTCCGCCGGGCGGACTTGGGCGACACTCCCACTTTGAGTGGCACCTAAGGCACCATACCTGGTGGGCATGCCCCCCAGTAGGCAGTCTAGGGGGAGAAGAGGCATGGTGTGGTCATCAAGGATGGGGGAAGGGAGAACGCTTCAATGTGCAAGGCCCTTACCATGGACTGGTCAGTTTGACCGGCCAATACAGAACCAGGGTCCCTTCTTACATTCCTAAGACCATCCCTCGTCCCCTATTCCTCACTCCTCTTACTTGCTGACATCTCCCATCACGGACACTCACCTAACAAAAGACCCTATTGCGCAGAGTCGCCGGCACGTCCCCCAACCCTGATTGAAGCGAAAGTCCCACACGTGATCCCTGGCCCCCTTCCACCGATGAGCAGTGTGAGTCCCAGTCCGACAGCATGTGGCGTGGCCTCCAGGTTCCAAGACTAACACTGTAGCAGTTCTCCCTCAAAGGCCGAACGGCACTGGTGACTGGAGGGGCCCGAGGCTGTGGTCTGGCCTTCGCAGAGGGTCTCGCTGAAGCAGGCGCCGATGTGGCCATCTTCGACGTGATTAAGCCTGTCTCGGCCTTTTTCGAAATTGAGAAGACGTTCGGTGTCCGGACCAAACATTACGAGTTAGTTCTATTCTCTTTCTTCTATACCTTGTTGTCCCACCCCCTTTACCTTGACTCCCTGCCCTGCAATCAAAGACGTAGCCTTGTGAGTCTCAACCGAATGATCCTGTCTGTCTGCCAGCCTGTCTGTCTGTCAGTCGACCAAACACTCAACCTCTCTACCAGGGTCGATGTCGGCAACATAGACAGCCTCACGGCAGGATTCGCCGCGTTCACCGCCGACTTTGGCGGCAAACTCGACATCTGCGTGCCATGTGCCGGGATCAACAAGAACCTGGCCTTCCTGGACACGGCGTACGAGCAGCATCATCAGCTGCTGGGCGTCAACGTCATGGGCGTCTACCACACCGCGCAGCTCGCGGCCAAGCAGATGATCGCCAACGGCACCAAGTGCGGCAGCATCGTGCTCGTCGCCAGCATCGCCAGCTACATGGCCATCCGCAGTCAGATGAGCAGCGCGTATTGCGGCACCAAGGGCGCCGTGAGAGCCATGTGTCCGGCTATTGCGGCCGAACTGGTCCCATATGTGAGTGGTGCTCTACCTTATTGTGCTGGACACATCCTTCCCTTCGAGTTGGAATGGAAAAGGTTCCGGCCAGAGTAGCGTGAGAGGGCTGACGTACAACCCCGACCGGAGGGGCTGCCAGGGCATCAGAGTCAATTCGATCTCTCCAGGATATGTGAGGACGGAGATGACGGCTCCGGTGAGTGAAAGGTTTCTGGACAGTCTGGACGTCAATCAGCCGCTGACTTCGTCGTGAGTTCCCTCATCTGCTTGATTCGTGGAAACACGAGATCATGAACGGGCGGGTGGCGGGTCCGGAGGATATTCGAGGTGGGTGCGTGTTTTTGGCGAGCGATGCGAGTCGGTATATGACGGGACAAGACGTCTGCGTCGATGGTGGCGTGACCAAGTGGTAGTGGTGGTGGATCGCGGATCCCCATCAAGTTGTTCGCAGGTTTGCAAGCTATATTCAAGGGCGTCGAAGGAATAGACACTGGATTCCCAAGGGACATAGTCGACCTAGCTCCTCTAGTTCTAGCTCTATCTCTATCCCAGCAGCCAACCTTCCGCGTCCTCAAGAATAAGGAGGATAGGCAAGGACAGAAGAATCCTCCACCTGTATTCTAAGCTTTCACCAGTCTCTCCATCACCGCAGCCACTCCCAACAGTTTCTCCTCCTCGAACCGGCGCGTGACGATCTGCAAGCCGACCGGATGGCCGTGCATGGCCTCGGGATCATACAACGTCCAATTCCAAGCATCCATTGCATTTCGTGCCTCGTAACCCGCCGTTCCAGAAACGTCAGGCCGATTCTCGGTCCCGTCGACGTGTCCAGCCGGAAAAGATAGTGCAGGGTAATCGAGCAAGTTCCAGACCTTGGTATATCCCACCCACCGACAGGTACGATGGGGGACCGCCACGTGCGGCATCGTGGGCATCAAGACGACATCCACCACCCGGCCTGTGCGGGGCCCCACGGTCGCATTCCATTTCTGGTTGTAGGCCTGCTGTGCGGCGAGCTTGCGTCGGTTGAGTTGCCAGTACTCGTAGACGGAGATGGCGGGACCTCGATTGATGAGGGCCTCGACGTGAGGGATGAACGGCTCACCTCCGGCCTGGACATCCCGGCGGATGTCTTCGCCGCCGTCCGCTGTATAGAATAGGTCCTTGAGATTATGGTTAGAAGAGAGAGGGAGAGCAAGAGGGGACCGGCGGACGTGTGCAACAACTGACCATGATCTCAATGCATTCGTTATGCCCGCTGGAGCTCCACGGCACAATCTCATGGCCCGCATCCTCCAGTTTGGCCACGAGGCTCTTCAAAACGCGTTCAATGGGCGGATGCACCTTGACGACGCCGTCGTCGGCAAGGACCCCGATCGTCAGCGGTCGCTCTTGAACCTGTCGGTACTCCGTCTCTCTCCAGGATATTGGGGTGACTCTGCAATCCAGGAGCCATGGGCTGGCCTCGATCACGCTTCGCATGACCGTCGTCAGCGATGCGAGGCTCCGACATACGGGACCGATGGCCGAGGGGACGTGCTCTTGGCCTTCTGTCGAGACGGGGACTCCCTCATACGAGAGCCGGGAGCTCTGCCACCCTCGCGGAGGTTAATTAAGACCAAGGAGAAGAAAGGAAAGAGAAGAGGGGAGAAAGGGCTCAATCCCAAAAGCTCGATGATTATCACGGATGGGGCGTACTCACCGTGGGCTTTAACCCCCATAAGCCATTGATGTGAGCTGGGATTCGGATCGAGCCTCCAATGTCGGTGCCCCAGCCCACCATCGACCCGTGCAGAGACAGCAAAGCGCCCTCTCCCCCCGTCGAGCCGCCAGGGGTATATGCTGGGTTCCGAGGGTTCGTGGTCAGACCCCAGAGCGGACTCTCCGTCTCGCACCACTATATAACGAATGAGTTCGAGGGTGAGGAAAAGGGCCCAGAAAGCAGGAAGCCCAATCTGGATCTCAGATTCACAGTAGGGGGAGGTAGGGACGGGACCAACTCACCATGATACTCTGTGGGAGGGTCGTCTTCGCGAGGATGACGGACCCCAAATTCTTGAGGATATGCACCATGACCGCGTCGCTGCTTGCAGGCTTGAACGCCCTCCCCACGTATCCGAGCGTGCTGTCGACGCCCCGGACGTTGAATTGGTCTTTCAGCGTCACTGGCACGCCGTGGAGAGGCCCGATCAGCTTGCCGTGTTGCTTGAAATACCGATCTAATGACTCGGCGGTCTGGAGGGCGTCGTCGAACAAGACCTCGGTCAAACAGTTTGTCTGTTGGACGGATTAGCAAGGGGGAGGATCTTCCCCTGGTTGTTGTTTTTTGATTTCTGTCTGAGCCCGCTTCTGCCACAGACCTTTTGATGCGCTTCTACCGCTCTAGAGCCACCTTAGCCAATTGCTGCTGGGAATCATGTCGGAACACCCTCCCAGTCGTCACCCGGACCGTACCTCTGAATATAGCCTTGGGCGACGTCAACCGCCGAGATCTTTCCGCTCGCTAGCAGATTGGTGAGGCCTTCGATACTGTCAATCTCAGTGACCGCGCCGGCATCGGTGCGCTTCTTTCCATTGGCGGTGGCCAAGTACGGCTTGATCAGTTGTTCGCGGATCTCACACTTTTGCCGGACGATGTGCTGCCACGGCTTGCAAGACATTGTTCCGCCCAGGTTGTCGGTGCCAGTCAAGGGGTATTGGCTTGAGAGAGGAAATTTTTGAACTTGTTTCCACCAACGCGCGCACACGAGTAGACGATCATGCAACGCGCGCGGATGACACCCAGCACAACTCCGGTACTGTAGCTGGCTCGCTGGTTACGGAGTAAGACGCCGCCCTCCAATTGGTAGACGGGACTGATGCTATCGTCGTAATCGTGGACCCGACGACAGCCGACAGCCGACTTGTCATCGGAGTCGGGTTTTGAAGCGGCTCAGCCAAAGCCGATGGGCTGTTTGGCTGTTGTAGTTTTGGACAAGAGACACGGGCGCGCAAAAGCAAGAGTGGGGCAGGGGAGTCATGCCATATGTTGCCCGGATCCGGATATGCCCACGTTTGTAGGGCGCGCCTCCTGGAACCTATCTTGCGCCTTTAATACCAGCGCCCCGTGACTGGTACGCCCGGAAAATCTGGCTACTGCTCATGAAGCGGACTCGGTCTCAAGTTTCGCCGACCATGGCCCCCGGTGTCGATAATGAAGGCTTTGATGCCCATGACAGCAGGCCAGAGGACGAGCAGGTCGAAAATGTCACGATTGTTGGAGCCGGCCCGGCTGGATTGATGCTGGGGTGAGTCTGCTTGGATTGTGTTTGATCTTGTGTGCGGATGCAGATGGGCTCTGACAGGACGCATCAAGATCCAACCTGGCGCGCTATGGCATCAGGTCCAAGATCGTGGATGACCGCGACGACCAGACTTCGACGGGACGAGCAGATGGCCTACAACCCAAGACCATCGAAACCTTTCGACAATTGAGGCTGGAAAGCACTCTTCTCCATCAAGGGGTTAAAATCTACGACATCTGTTTCTGGGTATGTCATCTCCGTTTTGGATGGCTCCCCTGTTTGTCAGTGCACCAACACCGCTCTAACCGGCGCGGGAAAAGGAGTAGAGCTCGACGGCCACGCAATCTCTGCATCGAACCCGACGAGAGACCCATTACCCTCGCGAACTGGACGTCAAGGATCCTTTTATTCTTCTTGTCCACCAGGGCATGGTGGAACAGATCTTCATCCAGGACCTGAGAGAACGCGGCATCGACGTCTCTCGAAGCCTGCCATTCCAGCGCTACATAGTGACCCAGGACGCCGCCGCGCCGATCGAAGCGATCTGTCACGCCCGCACCAAGGGGGTGGACCAGTCGGTGAAAACCAAGTACCTCGTGGGCTGCGATGGGGCGCATTCCAATGTCCGCAAGAGCATCCCAGGCGCCCAGATGGTGGGCGAGAGCAGCAACGCGAAATGGGGGGTTCTCGACGGTATGTATGGATGAGCGGGTGAAGGAATGAGTAAATATGTCAAAGGAGTCTGCTAATCCCCCAGATCCAGGCGTCATCGAGACCGACTTTCCCGATCTCTGGAGTAAGGTGGTCGTCCATTCCGAGACGGCGGGCACCGTGCTCTGCATTCCGCGAGAACGAAACATGACCCGCCTGTATATCGAGCTGGATCGGAACCTGCAGGATGGGGTGTCTCCCGACGCCACACAGGAGTATGTGATGGCAAAGGCCCGCGAGATCATGGCGCCATTCACGGTGGAATGGACCAGTGTAGGTGAGTTGTCTGCCCCAAACCTGGTGGAATTCTATTTGCGATTGCTAGATGGCTGATTTCGCCGCCTCGGTGAGGGTCCAGAGTGGTTCAGCGTCTACAAAGTCGGGCAGCGGGTTGCCAGTACATTCTCGGCCGAGGACGACCGAGTGTTCATTACAGGAGATGCAAGTCCCTCGCTCCCCTTCCCCCATCCTCCTGGTCCGATCCGGATTTTCGGGAATAGTAGAGCAGAACGGACTGACGGGGTCAAAACTTAGGCGGGCCACACCCATTCCCCAAAAGCGGCACAGGGCATGAACACCTCGATGCACGACAGCTTCAATCTGGCGTGGAAGCTCAACCTCGCGGTGCGCGGGCTGGCCGGGTCGGCGCTACTGTCGACATATCAGCAGGAGCGGCGGCAGGTGGCGCAAGACCTGATCGAGTTCGACTTCCAGCACGCGGCGGCCTTTGCCGACGGCGACCCACAAGCCCTGGCCGACAATTTCGCCACCAACGTGGGATTCATCTCCGGCGCGGGCATCAAGTACACGGCCAACGTGCTCAACCGTCCCGAGAAGATCAACAACAAGGACAGCGGCCGAGGAAGGAAAGCGGCGGCAATACGGGCCGGCGCGTTGTTGCCGCCAGGCCAGGCGACCCGGTACGTCGACGCCAACCCGGTCGACCTCCAACTCGACATCCCAATACTGGGGCAATTCCGCGTCTACGTGTTTGTACCGGACGTGCACGCCTCGTCGACGTTCTTGCACGCGCTGTGCGCCATCATCTCCTCAACCGCGTCTGTCCTCGGGCGCGCCTCCGCGGCGGCGGCAAAGTCCTACGCGGCGCTCAACCTGCCGCCCGTGGCAGCGGACGCCTTCATCCAGCCCGCGCGCTACACGGCCACGTCCCCCTTGTTCACCTTCGCCACCGTCACCACGATGCCCAAGTCGGCCGTCGAAATCGCGCAGCTGCCGGACCTGTTGCGCCGGAGCCGTTGGACCGTCTACGTGGACGACCTCTCCGACCGCCACACGGGGACATCGTGCACGGAGAAATGGCTGGGAGAGGTGGCGCGAGATGAGGTGGTCATCGTCAACGTCCGGCCTGACGGATACGTGGGCAGTGTCGGGCGCTTTGAGAGGACGAGCGACCACGCTGCGGCGGCGGCGGCGGCGGCGGCGGAGTCTGCGTCCGAATGGCTGGATGAGTATTACGGGGGATTCTTGAAGAGTTGAGAGATGTGATCCATCGTCGAAACGACTTGAATGATAGATTTAGAGATCACACAACGCTTTATTTCAGAAGCGCCTCGTACTCATGGATCGGCCCTCGCTCCTGTGTTAAGCCATTGAGCACCTTCATCGCTTCATGGACCACGGCCCAGCGGATGTTACTCAGGTGTTTGGCAACCACCGTCGTCAGACCCGTGGTCGGATATTTGCCCAGCGCCCGCCAGATGTTGTTGGGACCTACACTCGTCATGCTGCTCACGAGGGCATTCATTTCGGCTTTGGCGTGCCACTCCATCCCGTCGTCCGTCATGTCCTGATCTAGACGGGGAAGCTCTCGCCGTCCGAGTCCGTGTCCCCGAGTTGCCCTCTCGTCGGGTCTGGAGACCGCCGTGTCGATCGTGTTGGCGTGGTGGAAGCCCCAGCATGTGAGCGTTGACAGGTACAAACACCAGGGATAGTGGAAGGTGTCGTTGGCGTCCCAGTGGTCGAGGTTCATGATCCCTTCTCGGAGCAGATGCGCGGCGTGCCACGCAGCCTTTGTCGCGGGCGTCGCCCCTAGCGGTTGTGCCCAGTCTTTGATCACGCGCCGCGATCGCTCATAGTCGGCACGCGTCACCGGTAGTCCAAGTATGTGGTTGGCCCCGGCGTAGATTTGGAGATCGAGAATCTCGACGTTGAGGGTAATCTGGGCGGCATGGTAGATGGCCATCGTGGCCGTGCTGAATCGCGTGAATTCCGCCTTCCGCGCCGCGTCGTCGCTCAGAGACAACGACATGTTCATGCAGTACGAGTCAAAGTCGGCCTTCCAGGCTTCGTACGACTGCGCCAGCCGATCTTGCCACCGGTTCTGGTCGGCCGCTGGACTCAGACTGACGACGCCTGCACGGCTATCAGTACGTCCCGCCCCCGAGATCATTAACACTGACACATGCGGGGACGTATTAACTCACCTAGCGCGGTCTGGTCTCGACGTTTCATATCCCACTGGATCGACATGAGCCCGTGCAGGACCAGCAGACGAGAGAGCGCGTTCAGCTGAGGAAGTGGCGTACCGCAGTCGGGAGCCATGTATGCTTTCAGCACCGACAGATACGGCACTTGAGGATCCTTTCTGGCGTAGATCCACCACTCCTCGGCGGAAGTCGCCTCCCACGCGGTCTGATTGCACGGAAGTGTAGTGCGAAGTTCGAACGAAGACATACACAACGACTGCGAGAACAACACGGCATGTTGCGTGTCCCAAAGGAAGCACAAGAATGCCAGTCTGGTCACCCTCTCATTAGTTTGGAGTCAGGGCTCTCCCGGGCTAGGAAAGAAAGGGAGAATCTCATACCTCTTCCGAAGTTCCACATCAATTGCCTTGCGCCAGTTGGATTCCAGATCCGCGTCGGCCCCGTCAGTGAAAGTGGGCTGCCGCACAGACTGGCAGTCGCTTCGACGGATCAAGCTGCGGAGGGAGGATGAACGTCAGCGTCGCGACGGGAAACACACGGTCAGCACGCTGGGGTAAACTCTTACTTGATCAACAGCCCATGGAACAGGTGGGACATGTCGTGCTGCTTCTGACCGGCGCGAGACTTCCCGAAGCATTCTACGAGCAGAATGGTCTGCAGGATCCACAACTCGGGCGTGGCCGAGAAGGCCGAATGCTGGAATATCTGGGCCCGGAGGATGTCGTGGATACAGACGGCAAGCCGGTGGATGGCTTTCTCGCTGTACGTGGCTCCCAGCAGGAGGACGGCGAGGAGGAGGAGGGGTTCTGCTCGAGACGGATCGAAGGTGGGTTGGTGCAGTAGGGGGTAGGTGACGTTGAATCGGGAGAAGAACAGCTCCAGGTAGGTTTGCAGGGCGGGGAGGGACAGCAGTGGGTCCTCGGGTGTGATTTCTAGGCCTTCGGGCGTCTTGGGCCGCGCGACCATGAGCAGATCCAGTATCTTCTCACGGGCACTGTCGTTGATGGTGGGCAGATTGCCGCGTGGCTGCGTCGGCGACCCATTCGGCGTGTGAGTCGACGGGTCCCCTTCATCCTCTGAAGCCAGGGTCGATGGGTAGTTGACTTGGGTCTCTGTTGAGGCCCGTGACGTGGCCAGAGGTCGAAACGGCTCGGTCTCGGGGGCCAGGATGACATAGCCTGTGCCTGTGCCTGCCGGGGCCGGTGCGACGGGTGGGATGGCGACGATGGCCGTGGGCATACCCGACTCGGTGGCCGTAGCCACAGCTCCGGGCTGGAACAGCTGCGAGGCCTGGAAAGCTTCCACCGAACGGAGCGGTGATGGGGACCAGCTCGACTGCTGGGTATATGAGCCTTCAGCAACATGCAAGTGGTTGCCATTGATGCTTTTGTTTGAGTTGGATGAATCATGATGAGGTCCGGACAATGGCGGCGCAGGTTGGATTTGCATACTGCTGGATTGCTTCTCTTGCGACCATCGCTGGCTGCCCGGCACGATGCTCGAGTTGGGGAGGATGCTAGGAATCGGGTTGCGCGTGTCCTCGTTGGTGTCAAACAACCAGTTATAATTGTGCATGGTCGTGAAGGGCATATTGAATGAACTTGCTGGATTACTGTCAGCTCTGGACCTTGTTCTCACTCCCTCGTTCCCGCCACGGCTGCTCACCTGTGTCAGCATTGAACATGTCACCGAAGGGCCAATCGTCCGAGACCTGGACGGATGCAGTGGACGTTGCGCCCCAGGAGGAATTGGCCAGGAAATCAAACATATTTGGCGCCGCCACGGCCGAGTCGATGAAGTCGTCCTCGTCCGGCAGCTCAGGTAGCTGCTGCGAGAAGGGCTCGAAAGACTCGACGCTCGGCAGTGACTTGGGCGGAGAAGGGGGCTCAGCATGGAGGGTTAGAGGATGAGAGCTCTCGCCCAGCCCTGCTTGACCATGACTGTGGCCGTGGCTGCTGAGATCCATGGTCGGTTTCTTCGCTGACAGTGCGCCGACGTCACCCAGGGCCGGTCGCTTTCTGACGATGTTGCCATTCGCATCCTTCCAGAGCTTCTTCCGACTCTCCATGATTCCGCACCCTTCGCCACCGGCTTCTTCGTCTCTCTGCCGGTGTCGAGCCATGTGTCTGTCTGTGAGTAGAGTGTCAATTCAGTTCCATGGGTCGGACTTTCTGTGAGAAAAGAAACCATCTTTCCAGATCACCGTCACGTACCTAATAGGTCGGGTCTTTTGAAGTGTAGACCACATCGGGAGCAAGTGCTCGAGCCCTCGCCATGGTTCAGCATGTGGCGCTGGAGATGGTCGGATCGGGTGAATCCTTTCCCGCAGCCCTCGGCCGCGCAGATGTAATTTTTGGGCTTGTGACGGGATGTCGACGACATGGGTAGATGGTGATAGTGGTAGCAGTGGAGATGGTGAGGGTGGTGGTGATCATCGGCACTCTGAAAAGAGGCCAAATTAGAGGTGCGTCGGTGCGTCCGCCGGGGCAGATGAACGTTAGGGTGCCTGGGAGGGAGAAATCGGGTGCAAATGGCTTGGGAGATAAGTGCTAAGTATGTACCTAGGTAGAGGGGTCACTTCATAGGGTCCCCGCCTCCCCGGACCAAATACGAGGTACAGTCGTAGGCGAGGTAGCGGTGGGTTCTCCGGGCTACAACTGCCGACTATCTCCCTTGTCCCTATCCTACTAAGGTACCCGGATTTCGGGTCTTGACCCTGGGCCGCGAAATAACCGCCTCGCCGCAGTCTCAACCCAAGTTGCTATTCTGTTGAGACCAGACCAGAATCACCGACAATCTCTATTTCTCTATTCCTTGGACGGCTCTCAACTTCTATAGACACTTGAAATTCCTGCTAACTCATGCCCTACGCCGCCACATCGATGTCCTTGTAGAAAGGGTAATCGACATAGCCCCTGCTCGGGGGATCCGCCCCGTAAAAGGTAGTTCGATCATACGTATTCAAGGGCAGTCCCTCAGCCAGTCTCCGAGGCAGGTCCGGATTTGCGATGTAGTGTCGTCCGAAGATGATGGCATCGGCCTCGCCAGCCTCAATCTTGGGCGCGGCATTAGACGCATTGAAGTTCCCGGCCGCGATGAATTTGATGCCTCCCTTCTCTAGGATTCTTCGGAAAGGCACGAGGGAAGGGTCGCTTCTCTGCGTGGTCGTAGCCGAAGATATCTCCTTAGTGGTTTGTCGGAGCGCCAGCATCTTGCCCGTCTCGTCCAGAACTTCGTCGAATCGGGGCTCGACCATGTGCACATACGCCGGGCGATGGGCTTCCGGGAGCTCGACAATCCTTTCACAGAGATATGCCCAGTGCTCGTTCGGATTGGAGTCTCGGGTGTCTTGGAAGTAGTTGTACGGTGACAATCTGATGCCGACTCGCTCGGCTCCAATGGCTTGTGTCACCGCCTGGATGACTTGGAGCGGGAAACGGCAGCGATTCTCCACCGAGCCACCGTACGAGTCGGTTCGAGTGTTGATGTTGTCGTGCAGGAACTGGTCTAGGAGGTAGCCGTTGCCACTGAGGACCGTTAGCCTGGACGTGATGGAGGCAGTGAGATCTCCAGCATGCTTACCCATGGATTTCCACCCCGTCAAAACCTGCCTCGAGCGCCCGGGTCGCCGCGCCCGCAAAGTCCTGGACAGTCTCTTGGATTTCGTCGACGGTCAGAGCTCGGGGAGGGGTGGACTCATAGCTGGAGCCATCGAGCGCCTTGCCCGTGATGGGAGTCGTACTGGGACCGACGCAGTCACGGCCGTCGAGAAACGAGGGCACCGTCGCCCGACCCACGTGCCACAACTGGCAGAACACAAACCCGCCCTTCGCGTGGATGGCCTCGGTGGCCTTCTTCCACCCAGCGATCTGGCTCTGCGTAAAGATCCCCGGTACGCCAGGATACCCGCAAGCCTAGCATGAGTGTGAGTTGGGGAGGTGAAATAAACCCCGGGCAGGGGGCAGGTGGACGCCATGGGAGGAACTCACATATCGGCTGATCGGGCAGGCCTCCGTCAATTGAAAGCCCCCTCGACTGGCACGTTGCGAGTAGTATTCCACATTGAGGTCGCTCGGGACATAGACGCCAGGCGATTCGGTGGGCGCTCGCATACGCGTCAAGGGAGCCATCATCACCCGGTGCTCGAGATGCAGAGCACCCAGTTTCAGAGGCCGGAACAGTACAGTATCCTCGAGCGGCTTGAAGCCGGTGGGAGAGGTTCTTGAAGGCATCCTTCGAGGTTGTTGGTAGTAGCCGTTGCGCTGCTCCCTGTGCGCGCACACTCGCTTCTGTAAAAATGGGAGCACGTCCAAGGCAATGGAGGGAAGAGGCTACCACTCCCCAATGCGGGTTTTTGTTGCCGAGGGGTTGGGATGTCCGCACATCACGGGGGGCGGAGGCAGTGGACACAGAGGACAGAGACCTGCTCCAGACTACTCCTCCATACCACGCACGAGATCAAAGTCGGACTCGTTCATCTCCTCTCGGACACCGGAACTCCCATCGCGTGGACATTGTGGATGGCCTCATCCTCCATCTCAAGCATGGGGTGACTGACGTTAACATACGGCCAAGATCAAGAATGGGGGAATCCGCTTGATCGAGGAACGGACTTGAGCTACTGTATCTCTGAGGAGTATTACTAACTTTTGGCTTATCGTCCTTGTAACTCGATCAAGAATGGCTTCTCCTTCCCACGTGTTCTTTTCTTGTGGGTGGCTGATCACAATGGTCCGGGGCATTGAACTAACAGTAGTCAATTACAATTGTCGTTGATAATTATCTGTGTGCGGTAAAGAGGCAGATGAAGGCCTGGCTCGCTGGTTGCGTACTCTGCTAACGTGGTTCACGTGAATTGACCACATGGCGACTGCCGACACGGGGTCCTCTAGTTCAATCAAAGTACAGTGGACATCAAATTAGATGCACGATTACACCGGATATACTAGTACTATCAGATTTGAGATGCTATGTACCTAGAGATGACTATCCGCCTCCGTAATGCATGCCGGTCTCCTCCTCACCTGACCCGAGCCAGTACCAGATTCGATTACACCGCGATCGGGGTCAGCCCAGCGTGGGACTGTGGCGCCACCTCGATGGTATCGTAGGTGACGGGCATTTCAGCCTTGGGATACACGCCCGCCAGCCGCATACGCACGTACTCGCCGTTGGTCATGGCTTTGTACTTCTTGGGGCATTCGTCCGAAATACATGAAGGGAGTGTTTCCATGACGGCGTCGTAGTTTGCTAGTTATTTCCCCAACATTTTAGCCGTGGAACTCAGCTGGCGGATGGGAGAAAACTTCCGAGGAAGGGGGAGTAACGGCTGCTGTGGAAAGGGAAAATCTCACCTCCAAAGAAGAAAGGAATAGAGTATCTCGTACGCGCCTCGCGATTCGCGGCACGGTGCAGCGTGGAGACGAACAGATCGTTGGTCCACACGGACATGGCGTCGCCGATGTTGACCACGAACGTGCCCGGAATCGGGTCGACGGGGATCCAGGTCCCGTTCTTCGACACCACCTCCAGCGATTTGTTGTCGTCCTGGAGCAGGATGGTGAAGAGCTCGTAGTCCGTGTGTGGCGGGATCGACGAGCGCACGTCCGGCTTCTGCAGTTTGCCCGGGTAGTGGTTCAGAGTCATGATGGTGCCCGGCTGCGTGCACATGGGTTCAAAAAACTCCTCGTCCAGGTCTAAACTCAGCGCGAACAGACGCAGCAGCGACCGGGACAACGAGAGCATTTGGCCCATGTACCGCTCCATTGCGGCTCGCCATCCGAGGAGCTTCTCCTCCGGCGGCCAGAAGTTGTCGCCGTTGTTGTTGGGCGAATGAGTCGGGCTAGGATCACAACCTGGTTCATACCCGATGTTGTAGGCCTCCAACAACTCTGCCAGACCATAGATGTTTGAGTCAGCGACATCGAACTTGTTTTCAGCGCGCGCACATGGGGAAAAGAAAAAGGGGGGGTCAATTCATACTGGCACCTCCAACGATGGTCTCGTCGAAGTCGATCTTCTTGTAGCCGTAAAACTCCTTGTTGTTGGTGATGTCGAGCTTCATCTTCTCCTCGAACGGCAGCTCGTGGAAGAAGCGGGCTGTCTCGCGGAAACACATGTCGACTTCTTCTTGCGACACGCCGTGGTTGGAGATGTAGAAGAAGCCCGCCGTCACGCAGATGTCGTAGATCCTCTTGGCCACCGCTCGTCGTGCATTGATGTCGGGATTGCACATGTCGGACAGGTCAATCACCGGCACTTCGGTGAAGGATCCCGCATGTTGGGAGTCCTTGGCCGGCGACACCTTGCGCCAGCCAATGCCGGTGTTGATGAGTTCTTCCTGGGCCGGCATGGTGCTATACCTGTACAGATGAAGTGTCGATCGTTTGTTCGGTCGTAGCTGTGAATTCACGTGTCGTAGCGTAGTATGTTCCTCCACGTCTGTCTCGTCGCGTTTCTACTGTTCCTGATATATTCAATCTCCGGCTATTCCACAAGTGGGGGACCCCCGGGTTGCCACGCGCACAGTGGGGGGTCCTTATTGTTGTCTTCCTCCATTTCCCAATAGAAGCCTCGGCCGTCCGAGTCCATGGGGATGAAATACTGTAGTCACCAGGTTCTAGTGATCAGAATCGGGTCAGAGATAAGCACCGTTCTATCCCCCCCTTATCACCACCAAGCGACGGACCCAACGTTAAATGGTCGGTTCGAGACTACAGCGAACTTTACTAGTATTCCCTCCCCATTCCGGTCTACGCCAAGACTATCGAATCCACTTCTCCTCCGCGCGGGCCCGACTTCAGTTGGCCGGGCTGGACCTGCCGACTCCTCAACCACCAGCTACCTGCTCGCAATTCAGCCATCCGCTGCCCACTCTCGGACTGCGGCTGCCTGCCATGGCCCAGATGGACCTGGTCGGTATCTCCTATCGACCACTGTGTCGGTATCCTTCCAGCTGCACCCCACCCTTGAAGGGGACAATGGCGAGCCTATCAGGTCTGGCACGTCCTGGTCGGCCCTAGGAAGTCTAGACATCCCTCCAAGCCCTGGATACTGATAGCCAAGTATCTTCAACCGGGGATCTATAATGGTTTCATAAAGGTGATCCATCCATCAATCAGTGCTCTGACTGGAAGGTCACCAGATCTTTTGAAAATCTTCACAGTGCGGCAGTCACGGCACGATGAAGAACAACGTGGATTTCGGCACATGGAAGATACCGTCAAAGGCCGAGCTCAAGGCTCGGATGACGACCTTGCAGGCCTGGCAGTTGGAGAAGCAGCCTTCGACGTTTGCTCCGGATGGTGTCTGGTCCAACAGAGGTGGGTCGACATCAATTCTTGA
Source organism: Phialophora tarda (assembly GCA_016109495.1). NCBI lineage: Eukaryota > Fungi > Ascomycota > Eurotiomycetes > Chaetothyriales > Herpotrichiellaceae > Phialophora > Phialophora tarda. The sequence goes on along the minus strand of JADWPL010000004.1, from coordinate 1,720,791 downwards.
CGAGATCTAGTCTGATGGTCGGATTGAACAGACACGGACCCTCTGCCCATGGAACGACGGACATGGGGTCTCTGGACTTGGTTTGGATACTGGTGCTCGGATGGTAAGGACCACCCCTTCGTGATGTCGACCAGGGAGCTTACAGTGGAGCAGCCGTCAATGTCACCACCTGGCAAGCGGCGGGAACAGTGATTGCCCTAGGGTTGTCCTGGCGTGAGGTATGTGAGAACCACAAGAGCTGGCAGACATTTGTAAACTGACACATCTCCAGGCCATTCCGACGTAAGTCGAACGCAGCGCCCGGCCCCAGATGGCAAAGGGGGGAGGCAGACTGACTTCTCCAGCGTTTTCGTGGGAAACACGCTCGTGGCCGTCCCCATCGTTTTGACCGGTTATATCGGTGCCAAACACCACATTCCCTTCCCTGTCATCGTCCGTGCGAGTTTCGGATACTACTTCTCCTACTTTGCCGTCGTCTCCCGTGCCATCACGGCCATGTTCTGGTTCTCCATTGTCTCGTACAGTGGCTCGTTGGCCATGCGGCAGATGATCAATGCCATCTGGCCGTCCTTCCGTGACCTCCCCAACGCCCTTCCGGCGAGTGCGAACAGTAAGTCACTCCTCTCTTCTGCAGGATACTTGGGTACTGACTCTCGGTAGTCTCATCTCAAGGCCTCATCAGCTATTTCCTCTTCTGGCTGATGCAGTTCCCCTTTCTGATGATCAATCCCGAAAAGCTGGGCTGGTTCTTCTTGTTCAAAATCATCACCACCCCGCTCGTCGGGTTGGCCACCATGGGTTGGATCGTTCACCAGGCTAATGGCGTGGGTGGGTTGTGGAACGTTAAACCCACAGTTTCCGGGGAACAGTTGACCTGGCTTTGGATCGCGGCGTGAGTCACCAACTATACAGGTCACTGACTGAACCGCACTGACCCGGTGGTACTAGCATGAACGCGGCCGCGGCAGGAAACGCGACGATCGCCGTAAACAGCGCCGACTTCAGCCGCTATGCTCGAAAACCCTGGTTCCAGTGGGTGCAGTTTCCGCTGGTGCCAATCTTCTGTACCACGTTCGCTGTGTTGGGTCTGGTGTCGACCAACGCAGCAAAAGTGGTATATGGGAGAGACGACATGTGGTCTCCCTTGGCCATCACGGACATGTGGAGGAGCCCCGGAGGTCGAGCAGCCGCTTTCTTTGCTTCGTTCTGCTGGGCAATCTCGCAAATTGGAACCAACATCTCTTGCGACACCATCTCGGCGGCCAACGACCTCACCACCTTGAACCCGAAGTACATCAACATCCGGCGTGGAGTCATTTTGGTCTCCTTTTTTGTAAGTCATCATCGTTGCCGGCCCCAGTACCTACTCCCACTAACGACTTCGTAGGGCGGCTGGGCGCTTGTCCCGTGGAAGATGGTGTCGGCCGCATCAGGATTCTTGAACTTCATGTCTTCGTATGCCGTTTTCCTCTCTCCCATCTCCGGCATCATGGTGGGTGATTATTGGATTGTCCGCCGGCGTCAACTCGACATTCCCAGCTTGTACCGACCCCATGCTCGATATAGGTACTGGGTAAGTGAACCAGACTCGACGGCTCGGGTGCAGGAGACTGATCATGACGACAGAAAGGAATCAACTGGCGCGCATTGCTGACTATGATGATCATTGTCATTCCCAACCTTCCTGGAATTGCGAAGGCGGTCAACAGCAGCGTCAACCTGCCTGAGACCTCATTGAAATTCTACCGGGTAAGAGCGATGTGATCTTTTCTCCCTGCTCCGACGGCTGACTCGGTTCTAGCTCAACTTCATCTGGGGCTTCGTCGGCGGCTGCCTCCTCTACTCCGCCCTAAACTTCATTGTCCCGGCCAAGGAGACCTATATTCCCAAGACCATTGAAACCGATGACGATGCTTCGATCAATGATGTGACCACGGTTATTGTCGGTGTGGAAGGAGACAAAGGGATGGGGTCGGAGGCGCCCAGCATGGAGGACAGGAAGACGATAGAGGTTTGAGACTCGGTGGTTCTGTCAGGTCAGTAATAAAGGATCATCTAAGGGGAAGAGAATGATGATGCAAAGAATTAATTTGAATTGATGGTTGTGAATGAGTTGAGCCTGAGCTGGTCAAGTGGCAGCACGTTAAGAGTGAATACAGGACATGGATGCGAGTGTGCAACAGTTCTCACTTCTGAATCTCTTTTCAATCTCACCGTGACTGATGATGAAGGTAAACTCCCGGGGTAGATTGATGCATGTCCTGGATTCGTGTGATGACAACAAGTAGTGATTCGCGGAGATGCAGATGAACTGCGCCCGGAATATCACAAATTGGAAAACTCGACCAACCTCCACCTCTTCTTCCATCCTCATCTCACCAGTAGTCTCTATCCAGAATCTCCGCCGTCAAATCCAGAAATCAACGTCCTCGTCAAGGGGACTAAACCGATTGACGACCCGATTGTGCTGAGAAGCAATCCATATCCTCACGTGGATGACTTCCATGCCTCCTAACCATACGGCCGCATCGGCCAACAGACAGACAAACAGAAACACGGCAACTCTGAACTAGGAATCACCTTCATCACATCGTTCTAGACCGATATCGACGGTCTAATGGGCCAATGAGCGCATCTAATGCCTACAAAGGCGGTTGACGTTGAGCAGTGATATGCCGATTTGAGAAGAATGGAGGAAGAATTCAAAGATATGGGGGATACACAACCTTTGTCGTGACAATGCCACGCATTGCGATAGGACGCCTGCGGTCAGATGGCCCACACCCCCTCCCCATCATCTGAGTGTCTGTCTCCGCCGCTCTCGCTCTCGTGGGATATATTTGACTAAGTGGATTGTAGGTGTCCACTTTGTCTGTACGGCCCTCTCCATTCTCTCCGATGAGAGGTTGTCCTCCCGTTCCCGCTACTGTGGCCGCATATATTGCCAAAAATGGGGGATTTTGCATGGACGGCTATGTGTCCTCCACCTTTTTGCTTCATTGCCCACCCCCGACACTTGTGACGGGCACGGATCAAAAGGGGGCGAGGTTTGGTACCCTGAGAATGTCCTTGCCAGCCCTGAACGACCTGCCTGGTCGCGATTCGCCTCAAGTAATTGACAGCCATTCGAGAATACCTTTTCCAGCCCGATGAAAATAACTGTCTTCTCTCAATTGGGAGACGTGCGGGTCGAAGGCCATGTCAATCCCCAAGCCCAAGTGGCCAACTATCTAGGTATCCAATACGCAACCATCCCTGCTCGATTCCGTCAGGCCCAACTCCTCGACCCAACAGATATCGCTGTAGATGGAATTCTGCACGCCACCCAATATGGCCCACGCTGTCCCCAGACGGACCGTCGACCTCGAGGGGACGAGCATCTGTTCGGAGACATTCCTCGCAGCTTTGACTTCCCCAGAGATGAGTTTGGCTGTTTGAGACTCAATGTGTACACCCCGGTGCACACTCCCTCCGACAAACTGCTACCGGTTCTCGTCTGGATTCATGGCGGTGGGTTCACTTTTGGCGATGGTGGTGCCGATTTTGACGGCAACTATCTGGTGCAGCACTCGGTCCACGTAGGGAAGCCCATTGTGTACATCGGCCTGAACTATCGGCTGGGGTATTTTGGGTTCTTGACATCGAAGGGACTCCAGGCCGAAGCCATCAGGAATGGTGAGAAGGGTTTTGCAAACATGGGACTTTATGATCAACGGATCGCACTGGAATGGGTACGTATGTCAGCCATCATACCTTGTGAGATAGATACTTGTACTGACAGTCCGTAGATTCGGAAGTATATTCACCACTTCGGAGGTGATGCCTCCAATGTGACTCTCGCAGGTGAATCTGCCGGTGCATGGTGCGTGCTCGCGCACCTACGCTCCGAGGAGCCGGTGTGTAAAAGAGGATTCGTCATGTCCTGTCCAGACGTCGACTTTCCGCGACCGGAAGAGGCCCAGGCAACCTTTGACCAGCTCGCCAGTAGTGCCGGGGCATCTCCCACGGATTCAGATGAGGTCAAATTAGCCGCCTTGAGAGCGCTGCCCGTGGAAGAGCTCGAACGACTCCTGGCCGGTCAGATGGCCACTCCCCTGTGGGATGAGTCGTGGTTCGTCTATCACGGGGGGCGGCAACCGATCAGGGGTCCCGCGCCTTTTGCTCCTTGGGCCTCCGGACTCGTGGCAGGCCACACTAAAGACGAAGTAGCTCCGTGGGTGATGCGGTCGCGAGCCTGGGAATACGAGCAGTATCACGAGCGCATCCATGCTGCAGTGCCCCACGAGCCCACGGCGACAAATTTGTTGGCCGCATATGGAATTGCAGCGGACGCACCTCCAATGGCAAATTTCAAGGCTTACCTCGAGATGGCCACCGACGCCTTCTTTTCGCACCTGACTCTAATACTTGCGCGCGATGCTGACATCCCCGTCAGTCTCTATCGATTCGACCAAGTCGACGCGCTGCCTCAGAGCTTACTGAAAGGGATGGCGTACCACTCTCTTGATAATGCCTTCTTCTGTCGACTGCCCCCTGTGGCGGGGCCACAGGCAGATCCCAACTTACGAGAAACCGCCGACCGGCTTTCCCGCTCCGTGCTTGAGTTTGCGTATGGGTCAGAGCCCTGGGAAGACTTTCACCTGCAGAACAAGATCATGATCTTCAATGGGAAAGAGAGTCAGCTTGTCGACTCCACTGCTCCGACCCGTTGGACGCGGATCATCGAGGATGCCCTGCCAATTTTGGGTCCAGCGACATGGAGGGCAGCGCTGAAGCTCGTCGGGCTCCATCATAGTTCTGTCAATTGATTCCAACCAGACCATTGTACCTCGAAGTTGTCAACGAGCCTTGTTCGGCTCTTCTTCGAGGTGGGCGGGCAGTTCTGGGCTACCACGTGACGAACTGAACTCCTCGAACGTAGGTGCCTTCTTCGCCTTAAGAGACATACTTATACCCTCCACGGACCTAAATAACCTCCATGTACGCTCCTCTCGCGTACCTACTTATCTCTACTTGAGCCAATAGTTATCTACGGCAGCCTTAGGTCCGTCTATATCGGGAGGAAGGGACGAGGAGGAGCAGTGGGGATCGTCGAAGATTGCTAGGATGTGGAAAGCCGGGAACGGGAACGAGCGACTTCGTAGACATAGAGGATGATTCGAGGAGGAGGAGGAGTGTTATATGGTCGGACGGATAGCTAGGCTCGGTTTATACTCGATCTTCTACTCTATAAGAATAAAACTAAAGCGGGTAATTTAGAAGGATGGGACGGTGCCCTCAGCGGCAGGGAAAGAAGAAGGGCAGAACCTGGCCCCAGGGAGGCCAGAAACGAGCCACATCCATAGCCTGGCATGCAGACATAACGGCAGGCGAGGGCGACGTGGAGGGTAAGTCGGCGGGTGAGGAGAGGGTGAGAAGAGGGTGAGAATGGGGTGAGTCGTGAGGTAACGGCCTTAAAAGCGTCGTTGTCGGGGGGAATCCCCGAAGGAGCTGCGAATAGATTTTACGAGTACTCTGCTTGAGTGGCTAAGCTTCCAGAAACAGTTTTGGAGAAGTAGATTCATCCTCCACCTCCCAAGAATTCCGTCCTTGAAATAGCAGGGACACTTTTGCGACGTTGCAATCAATCAATCCAGCATCCTCGGGCTACTTCTCGTCTTCCCTATCTACCATAGCTTGTTCACCGACTGAATTTCTGCGACATGATCTGCTCAAGCTGCCGACGATCGCTGATCTCCCGATTCCGCACCCTCACCCTCAATTCTAATACCTCAATGTCGCCGAGTACCAGCCTTCGCTATTCATCCACCATTCCCGCAACTCCCAATGCTGGCCCAGTCCCAGCTCCGGTATCGATATCAATAGATCATCCGAATGTTTCGCAATCATCAAACACCTCTGGCATCTCACAACCCCTGTCCGAACCACATACTCCCTCAACATCAACCGCGAAGACGTCTGGTCCTACTTCCACGAAAGATGGCAAGGCCGCCGTGAAGACGAGGAGCTCCGTACCCGGAGGCAAAGAGCTGAGAGGACTGGGTTACACGAAAGCAAAGCCGAAAGTGCTTGCGATGGAGGATGATGCGTACCCGGAATGGCTGTGGACACTACTCGATGAGAAGAGACCCGGCGCAATGGCCGAGAAAGTCGATCTAGCCGGTACTACACTCCTCTGCCCCATGGATCATTCATCTTGCTAACAGAAACAGCTTTGACCAAGAGACAACGCCTACGCTACGAAAAGAAACAAGAACGACTCTTGAAGGATATCCCTAAACAAATCCCCGTGCACGAGCAGAGCAAGGATTTGACAGGACCTGGAGATGACGCCCTGACGAGTTTGCAACGCAGGCAGGAGATCACGAAGAGCGCGAGATCGGCACGAAGGAGAGGCATTCGGGAAAGCAACTTCTTGAAGTCTATGTAAGACTCAGGAAGTGGACCTGTAGAATGTACAACATGCTCCATGGAGATTTTGCACCAAAAAATAGACATGTTATGGTCCCGTTTGAGAGTCCTGGTATTCAATGTCTATATGTCATCCAACCCAAGACGCTCCTCAACGCCAGCCGTTCGAGCAACGCCGTGATATACCATGCATCGTGTACTTCATGCGACGTAGCTCGCGTCCAATCGTTTGTCCAAAACTGGTGTTCTCCGCCGGGGTATCATCACGTCTCATTCATCCCTGGCCATGAGCAGAATTTTTGCTCAGTGAAGCCATTTCTAGTATCCCTGACATACACGTCCAAACGCCGCAAATCAAGGTATCAGGCGCGGATACTACTCGCGGCGGTGCTCCACCTCAACCTTCTCAGTCCACCTGCACTCGATTTCATTGCTTCCTGACCACAGTTTCCACCGGGGAGGCCCATCTCCCCTTCAATCCTGCCGACTTCACGACCCCAAGCATATCCCGCGCTGAAACTGATGGCGGAGAAGACCAGAACCACGCCAGCAGAAATCATCCAGGAAGCCAGCGTCGGGCTAATTGAGTCGTCGTTTGTGGTCGCTGTCTTGCTCGTGGCACGGACTTTCTTCGCCAGGCGGTCTTTGCTGGATTCACGGGACTTTCGTTTACTCTGTTTCGGGGACGAACTTCTCCTTTGCCGCGCCGGATTTTGTAGCTCTGATTCTGGGACGAGACGTAAGGCGGTCGGTTGTGTTGATGCTCGTGGAGGGGATGGTCTGGTTTCGGCGCCTTTCGGTCGGACAGCGGCAGCACAAGAAAGCAGTGTCGTCAAAGAGGCCCGGAGAGCGGCATCGTGATCTGGCTGGTATGATGAGGAAGTAGGGCGATTCCGTGACTGCAAATGACGTTGATAACTCCGCTGTGTGACTGTCCGATCCGCGTCGGACTCGGTAGGGACAGCTGGGAAGTATGAATCTGCCATGGGTCGATTGTGACCAGTAGAGGTAGGAGGGTGAGAGAAGGCATTTGGTTGAGGTGTGAAGACCTTCCCCAAACTCCCAACACCCAGAGCGGTAGAGGTATCATCGTCGTCGGCTGCTTCGTTTTGATAAATGTCTTCGTTGGAGCTGCTCATAACTCGATCACTATCGCTTTCGCTCTCTTCATACTCGTCTTGGCTGCTTCCAGCAGCACTTGTCGACCGATGTTGGGGCCGTATAATCTGGGAAGAGGCTCGGAGTTGGCGGGAAAGGCGTTCGTCTCGCGATCGGACTTCAAGTCCGGTAGTGATGATATCGTTGTTGGTGGACGATAGAGAGGCCGATGAGGCCCCCGAGGATATTTCAATCCATGAATCTGCTAAGATGTGAGCAACATATGTTGGGAGCACAAGATCGGTGAAAGGGCGACGCCTACCTTCGGAGCGCATTCCTCGTACGCTGTTATTCACTGGAAGGGATGGCGAATCTGCGGTGCAGAGAGTCCGAGATTCTGCTCGCTCACCTCTGTGCGAGCCAAAGGGCTCTGTTTGAGATGGTCGCATCCTGTGGAGAGAGCCTTATCGCTCAGGAGGTTCGATCGGAGTCGAGTTCGTGATACGGTCTGGTCGTCGCCTGTGCTGCGTCGCTGTCAACTGCGGCGGTTGGACGGTAATGGCTAGGGAACTCCCTGCAAGATGAAATGCGATTCGAAGTTGCTGAAAGAGCGAAATGTAGACACTGATCACACGGCACGCGGTGCAGGTGCCAGGTCGCAGACGGCAGTCCTTGGCTTGGGTCTCACCGCTGACAATGGTGGGGGAGTGGTGATGCGGTGGGATTACGCGACTGCGACGATCCGCGCCACAAGGGCTTTTCGTGAGGAGCGGGGTATGGCTGTATGCCCTTCACGTTGGCACGGGATGTGGCGAAGATAGTATTCAAAAAGAGAGCGGGAGATTGAGAAGGGAAGACGGCTGTGGAAGTGATTGAAGGCCCGTATTCAATGCAGTTGTTGTGCCAGTATCCAGCTGCCAGGTATGCCAGGCCTGGAATGATGGGTTTCTAGATGGGGCTTGGCCAGTCACCATTGCCCAGGCCACTCAGCTGGTTTTCCTGGCACCGAAAGGAACCGCCGATGCTGATTTGGCGTGCAGGATCAGGCGTCACGGATGGGTGATGGGGGTGCATCACGCGGGCAAGGCCTATGTGCATGATGGCGGCATCAGATGAGGCCAATCAGTCACGCAGTCATTTATTTCCGAGCCCCGACATCGGCGTATCTAGGGGAGAAGACACTCCTGGAGGAAACTGAGTAGCGTGAGATTTATTTGCATTCGTTTGTGATCATTCCCCTTCTATTAACTCCAGTTACAAGGACAGAAAGCATTTCGAACTTTTGTGGCGTTTTATGTTTTGCGCCCATCATCACAGGTATCTCGGTGTACACGTACATGGAGGATGTTCCCAAGGCACAGTGATGATCGGACACAGCGAATTCCCCACCAGAACGCCGTATCCAGGACTTCGCAGTATCCCAGGTTCAGGATGATATTCACCGAGCTCCATTCATTCAGAAGGTAACCTTGGTGCCGGAGAAGTCTCCAAAGCCGCCGCGGTTGGTGGTGCCACCTCGACCACCACGAGGAGCTCCACGTCCGCGACCACCTCCTCGTCCACCGAATCCTCCACGGCCGCCGCGACCACCAAAGTCACCCCGGCCACCTCCACGACCACCTCGTCCACCGAATCCTCCACGGCCGCCGCGACCGCCAAAGCCACCACGGGCAGGAGAATCTCCACCATTTTGGCGGCGGGACGAAGCGTAATCAATTCGGACCGGACGATTCTTGATGAAAGAACCCTGAGCACCCTCCAATGCAGCTTTGGCTTCATCGACAGACGCGAATGTGACATATCCAAATCCCTTCACAGAGCCATCTTCAGGGTTCGTGGGAATGCGGACGCCGGTAGCAGTACCGAAAGGAGAGAAGATGTCGTACACATCGTCCTCGGTGGCCTCGAAGGACAAATTTCCAAGGAACAATGTGTCGGATGGCTCACTGAGCTGGTCCCCAAAGCGCTCGCCGCGGGACTGTTGCTTCTCTCTTGCATCCTTCTTCGCATTGGCATAGTCAATGTTGAGAGGACGGCCGTCTAGATCGGTGCCCTTCTTCGCATTGTAGGCACTAGTAGCATCGGCGACATTGACAAACTCGACGTAGCCGTAACTAGATCTCGTTAGACAAGTAATAAAGATCGGTGGAGGACGACACTTACCCTTTAGACCGGCCGTCGTCGCGGTTGGTGATCAAGCGCACACCAGCGATCTCACCAAACCCTTCGAATTCGGACTTCAACCACTCTTCATCGACGTTCCAGGAGAGATTGCCGACGAATAGGTTCGCGCTCGCACCCTTCTCTTCAGCCTCCACTCTGGTCTTTTTGAACGCAGGCTCATCAGCGTCTTCAGCTTTGCGCTTGGTCGGCTTCACTTCGGCCTCCGTGTCGTTTTCGGCCTCATCAGAAGCGGAAGACGCGTCGCTGTCTTCATCAGAGTCGGCGTCCTCGTCGCTGCTTGCCTTGGCTCCGATGTTGGTTTTCTGTTTTGCTGGGGTCTCCTCTTCGTCACTGTCGGACTCTCCAGAGCTGCTGTCTTCGGACTCGTCGTCGTCCTCGGAGACACCTTTGGCAGCACCGTTGAGCGCAGGCTTCTCATCCTCGGAATCCTCATCGCTGCCGGACTCGTCGCTGTCATCCTCGTCGCTATCAGACGTAGCAGCAGGTGCAGCCTTGGCTTTTGGGGCTGAACTGATCGCTTTGGGCGCTTCGTCTTCAGAAGAGTCCGAGTCGGATTCGTCGCTCGACTCATCTTTAGCAGCGAGTTTGACACCGTTACTGCCGTTTGTCTTGACCTCGGCCTCACTCTCGGACTCTTCCTCAGAGCTTTCGGACTCCTCAGATTCGGACTCTGGTTCAGGAGTGGGCTCCTTAACAGGGACTTTCTTGGTCTTCTTATCTTTCTTCTGGGACTTTGCAGCTACCTCTTTGGCAACTTCCTTGCTCTTCACTTTGGTGCTCTGAGCAGGTTTGGTCACCGAAGCACCTTTGACCTTCGACAGGACATCAGGCTTGGAGGATTTGACCGCGCTAGGCGCGGATTTCTTCGAGACTTTGGACATGATGCGATCTATGTGAGAGGAGTCGATGGTCAGTTTGATGCGATGAAGAAGGCGATGAAGATTGTAGACAAACTGGTAATCTGGTTGAAATTTTCAGGTAGACGAATTTTGAGCCCTCAGAAACCACTATGGAAACTTTGTGCGGCCAAACCCTCAAACCCCCAGGTGAATTTGAGCCCTCAGATCCCACTGGTCACTTGGCGAAGCAAGTGAGCGGCAGAAATGTGAATTTCTGCTGAATGCGCAACGGAGCGGACTTGAGTAGAACTCGATAGCAGGATGAGAAGAGCAAGAACCTGCGACAAGCTTGTGTGCAAACCCTCAGTGGCAACAGTCCCACAGAGCCCTCGATGAACCTCAATAATGATGCCCTCGGAAAAAAGCCCACGGTGCAGATATTGTCAGTTAAGAAGTATGCGAGGTGCAGACTGAAGAAAAGTTGAAACTTAAAGCTTGGAGATCACTTCGAAATTTTCTCGAGGTCACCGCCACTCCACCAAAAAGCTTATCTTATCAAATCCGATGGCTGGGTCCGAGCATGCATCACTTGCTCCACTGAAGGGGATGCAATTTCCATTGGCCAGCACAAAACTCCGGCTGAGAGCTCATCTGAACAGCATTGCAGCTGGACTCCTTGTCTTGGACCGATTAATCGTGCACCATGTCTTCCCCAAGCTCACATAGACCGCGAAAGAAGCGAAAACAAGGCCCAACTCTGCTTCGGAGCAACACCATCACCGACATTGTCAAGGTCGGCCCCGATGACACCGACGCCATTACTCCAGAATTCCCCCTAGTGGCTTTCCTATGGCCAGCTCGAGGGACGACGTCTCAATGGATCCTGCTCCCTCTGATCTTGATGGTGGTCGGTCTATTCAGATGGAGCGTGGGTCTCTGGGGCCAATCTGGCTACATGTCACCTCCCATGTACGGGGATTTCGAGGCGCAAAGACATTGGATGGAGATCACGACGCATTTGCCGGTATCAAAATGGTACTTCTATGACCTCCAATACTGGGGTCTTGACTATCCGCCGATGACGGCCTATCATTCTTGGCTTTGCGGCAAGGTGTAAGTGCTAGCACGTTGGAGTTAGACTTCATGCTGACGATGGAAGTGGATCGTTGTTCAATCCAGCCTGGTTCGCATTTGAGGAGTCTCGAGGCATGGAGGAGCAGAATCTCAAGGTCTTTATGCGCGCAACAGTCATCCTTTCCGAATATTTCATCTACGTTCCAGCCTTGATCGTCTTCCTTCGCCATTACAGTCGGGCCCATGGCACTGGAATCACGTCCATGTCAATTGCACTCGTCGCCATTCTTATGCAACCTTCGACGATGCTCATCGACCACGGCCACTTCCAATACAACACGGTGATGCTCGGATTTGTGGTTGCGACACTCTCAAGCATCTATGCCGGCCGACTGCTCTGGTCTTGCATTTTCTTTGTCGCCGCTCTCGGGTTCAAGCAGATGGCGCTCTACTACTCCCCGGTGATCTTCGCCTATCTTCTGGGATCTTGTTTGACTCCGCGGATTCGCCCTGGACGGCTGGTCTCCATCTCAATCATCACCATCGTTGCATTTACCGTGTTATTTGCTCCTCTACTTCTCGGATCACTTTATGACAGCTACCGCCAGATTTCCTTCGATGAAATCCCACCCCCTCCCTTTCTTGCGGAAAGAAAAATTTCACTCAACCCCCACAACCCTTACGACATGGTCGTTCTGCAGATCAGCCAGGCTATCCATCGGATCTTTCCATTTGCTCGTGGTCTGTTTGAGGACAAAGTTGCCAACTTCTGGTGCTTCACCAACACCTTCTACAAGCTCCGCAAACTGCAAGGGATCGTCGACCTTCCTCGTCTCTCTGCTGTCGCTACATTAGCCTCCATTCTCCCACCGATGCTTGTGGTCTGTGCAGTTCCAAAGAAGACACTGCTCCCCTACGCATTGGCCACTTCCGCTTGGGGGTTCTTTCTCTTCTCGTTTCAAGTACACGAGAAGTCGGTGCTCCTACCATTACTACCTATGACACTTCTTCTTGCTAGTAAGCAGGGCCTTAGTAAGGAGTATCGAGCATGGATCGGATGGGCCAATGCAGTGGGTGTTTGGACAATGTTCCCGCTGTTGAAGAGAGATCGGCTCACGATCCCGTATGTCGTGGTATCACTTCTTTGGGCTTACTTACTCGGTCTCCCGCCCACAAGTGTCAGTGCATACTACGATCCTGAGCATGAGAACGTCGTCGGCCGACCACTTGCACCGGACGAGCTATCAACTCCGACCAAGATCCTCCACTTCCAGACGTATGTGGTAATGGCGTTCTGGCACGTGCTTGCGGCATTCGCGATTCCGCCTGAGGATAAGCCAGATCTCTGGGTTGTGGTCAACGCGTGCATCGGCGCTGCTTGTTTCGGCATCTGTTACCTCTGGTGCCTTTGGAAGCTAGTATTGGAGAGCGGACTGCTAGACGGATATTTCCAAGATCGGTCAGCGGTGGAAGAGCATGACAGCACCTCGAGAGAGTCCTCGACGGTGCCAGATAAGAAGAGCAAGTGAATTGTTCATTAGCGGGCTCGTTGAGCCCATCATGTCGTTATCGAATGCCATCGTCTGATACCAAGACCACAATGTACAAGAAGTCGTCTCTCATGCGGATAGCTTGACCCTACTATCATCAGATATACCTTTCTCCCTCATTCCTAGGCGTAGTTGACCACTCCCTTCACGGCCCAGATCTCACCATTGCCCACCCTACCGACAACACCATCAACCACCAAATTCCCAGGTTGGATGATCCTCTCTCCGTCGCTATTCTTTTCCCACCATAGTTTTTGCCCGCCCAAAGTCTTCATCTTCTGCCCTTCCTTCCAAGGACTCACTGGAACGACGTGTTCTTCAACGAACCTCTGGAGATTTTGCGCTGCTTTGTCCTCATTGTATTGCGCACTCACTCCCTCATCTCCCGGTCTGTCTTCCCATGGTTTTCGGGGCAGTTCCTGCATTGCACTGTTCAAAGGAGCAAGGAGCGTTGTGTTATCTTCCGGCTTCGTCGATTCCAGGCGGCCAGTCACGCTGGAGATGTCTCGTGTGAGAGAGGCAAAGATGTTGATTTTCCGTGTTTGCGGCAGAATGTCTGAGATTGATAGAGCGTTGTCGCCAGCATCGCCGCTGTCACTAGGTCTTTCTGGCTCGACACCGCCCTGTACCGGACCTGGATTCATGGGGTTTTGATATTCTTCCGGATGGAGGGGCAGGGCTGCGGATAGCGAAGAAGGGATGCCGCGGAGGAGACCCAGCGGCGAGATAGCGGCGGCAAGGGAGATCGACGAGTAAAGAGAGGTGAGGAGGATTGTGCGACGCATCTTGCTGCTTTGGTTTGTTGTAGAATCCCGCTCGTTGATGGTCCAAGTGTTGGAACAACGTGTGGTTGCCAGAGGCCGAGTGAGTGACGTCGGTGCCGAGAAGGAAGCAGCCACGATTCTTGCTGACCTTTCGGACCCCTCCTCAACTTGGCTCCCTCAGGGAGTCACTTACAACGTGTCTACCGTGGTACGACAAGAAGGAATACTTTGGATCCTCGCCGCCCACACCGCGCGACTCCCTAGCCTCGCTCTGACTGGCTGATCATGATTACACGGCGGGAGGCGGCAGTACAAATTGTCAGGAACGCGGACAGAACTTGTCAAGGGGAATCCGTCGCATTGATCCTTGACTATCATCTGACATTCGATCTTCAGTACTCGGACTCTTGACCTGCAAGTTCCTCTCTCTTCGGCCATAGCTTCTCCGCCAGTGCTCCGTCCACCGCCCGGTCCGCGGCTTTCGCAGGCTGCCAATCGGTCCCGTACACCTCCCGTACTTGCCTTACTCTTCCTCGAATGCCTCAATTTTTGGGTCCAAGGCACACCTCAGCGTCGTCAAACTGCCTTGCTTTAAAGTCTTCGGTTCGCCGAGCCCAAGCTCGTTTCCATTCTCAAAAAATGCCTTTGATACTGCCGGGTCCACGTTGCGGTTCAGCTCTGTGTCGACAGCACCCGGGTGAAGCGCCAGCTAAAAATGCTATACCGCTGGTAAGGGCGTTGGGTCAATCCGAGGGATAAGAGCAAGTTTGCGGTCTTGGACTGGCCGTAACCTGGTGTTAGATTGCATATCTCTCTCGGGTCTGTGTATGCGTCGGGGAACAACACACGAACGCGTCGATGATGGGTCGCTGAATTTGGCAGCTCAGAGGCTGCCTTGACGAAGTTGATATCCGAGAATGCATGTACCGTGGACAGCAGCATTTTTCAAACACCCCCCGATCAGCAATTCGCCGTTAGTCGGCCGTTCTGGGACCTGTCAGATCTTCTCGCATCCAGAGCATAGTCGAGGCGCTACCTATTCGTCCAAAACTCAGTCTGTCTTCCTGGGCTGCGCTAGGTTTGAATCACACAATCTCTGTGCTCAGGATACCAATCGATTTCCTGAAAGTGGTAGGTCTTCAGAGCTAATTATAGTCCCTGGTCGCATCCGCGATGATGCCTAGCTCAGACTTGCTGCATCTTCTGCCTTGCAGAGAGGTTGTTCTATATCACATATGGAATTTCGAGTCACTCGACATCTTGCACTTCAGGTCACTGGGCGACATCGTTCTAATGTTGGAAAACGTAAGTCAATACGGCAACTCTCTACTTCCACTCACCTGCCGGAGAAGCTGGCTGAAACTCAAGAACCAAAATATGTGGAGAATGCCAAAAATTCGGGGATGATAGATCTTGTCAATTGGTACCCAATGCTTCGTCGTCATTCTACAACTAGGAACAGCAGGACGCAGTCCTTGACTGGGCAGCCAACTACAACCACACAAGTCCAACAAGCCGTCGTCGTGGCGAGCGCCGAACAACCCGGGCGGAGGATAGGTCAACCGGAAGGAGGCCGGTCAATGATATTGTTTGAGCCAATATACACGAGCCAGAGCTGTGGAGGCCAGGAAAGGTTTGTTTCCGACTGGCTGGTTGGGGATTTGAGGTTTCATATAATTTCACACTGTACCAGGCTCGCTCAATCTGTTATATCTCCCCATCAAAGTTCGAGTATTATGCTCTCATGGACTGTGACATAGAACCGTCTAGGCCTCCATCAATGGCACCGACGCTTCCTGCCTCGGCTGCGTATCTTTGTACATCAGACCACCGAAGGGACCCCCTTGGTTGAGCCGGATCGCCCGTCCCTCTCGGAACCAGAGCCAGGCAGCCACGGATATAACCACGGCGACCAAACAACCCACCCCGAGCACAACAGTCCAGTACCTCGGCCTCGTCAACGCCGGCTGGCCCACCGGCGGAGCGACGTACAAGAGCATGATGCCCATGACGGGCTCCAGCGACCCGTCCATCAGCGCCATCGGCTCATGCAACTTCGTGTCGTAGTACGCGTTGATGAACCATCCATCCCCGGGAATCGTCTCGCCGAGCACCGTGCAGGCCTCGATACCGGAGATGTGCTCCGTCGTCGTGCCGCCGCCGTCGTCGGCGTCGCCGACTTTGCGGTACACAGTGTAAGCGGCGCTGGCCCCGCAACTAAGCTTGCCGTTCTTGATGAGGTTGATGTGCGTGCCCCCGTCGTGGAGATGCCCGCCGGCAAAGGTGATGGTGCCCGGTTGCGTCCCCAGCAGGACCGGACTCGTGTAGATGAACGTCGAGTCTCGATACGCGGGCTGCTCGGACGTGCTGCACCCGCCCACGTCGAGCCAGTACGGAATGATGGCGGAGAAGCCCTGGGCGTCTCGGCCCTTGACGTACTCGTACGTCACGGTGAAGACGATGTCGTCCTGCGCCTGATCCGGGTGGATGTTCATCAAGTCTACCACGAGGGAGACTTCGTCCCCAGCGCTAATGTAATAGCCGGTTTTGAACGTGCTGAAGAAAGAAGAGGGGGAAGTCAGCGCACGTTCCGAATGAAAGCCGTCCGTCTGGTCTTGTCTTGTCTCGTCGAAGAGAGGAGGAGGGACGAAGACATGAGGGAACACAAATGAAGCATCGCTCCCGTCACCACGGAGTCACTTACCCGGCAGCCGAAATTTCAATCGCCGTCCTCTCATTCCCCGAGGCTGCGAACCTCTGGCCTACATTCCCGCACACGGCGTCAGTCTGGTTGCGGTTGACCAACACGCCATGGTGCAGCCACATGCCGGTGTCGGCGTCGGCGGTCCTGCCGTCCGCGTGCTCGAGACCCATGCGGAGATAGGTGATGAAACAGTCCTGGCAGGGGAGTGTCGTCGCGCGGTGGAAGAACTGGGCCATGCCGTCGTTGTCCGTCATCGGCGGGACCGTGACGGCGCCGTATTTGATGGTGACTCTCTCCGAATCATGGTCGCGGAAGTACGCGGCCTTGGTGGAAATCCTTGTGGTCTCTAAGCGGGTGAGGAAAACATAGTCAGTACTGCTGAAGGAGTGGCAGAGGAATGTCCGCCGAGTATGGACAAAGGTACATGGTGTTATAGGACTGTGTTTGTGAGTATGTACATACCTGCCGGAAGTGCCTTTCCGCGGCCATGTACCCCGCTGGCGCTGGCTACAGGCACAAACAGAGACAGTGGGAGAGACAAGAAAGTCACCAAGAGCGCGAACAGCGCCATGGTCCGCCGTGGGGTGTGTAGGAATCAACGCATGAAAGATGCGCTTCGAGATTCTAGAGTTGGAGCGCAATCGGGTTCAATATTCGTACTGCGTCTCTAGGGCAAGACAGGACAAGATTATTACTGCAGGATTGCATCAAAAGATTAAACATACAGCAAGTTTAGGAGGTTCGAGGTTAGGCTGACGGCAAAGCGAGAACCGAGGAACTAGTGAAGCACTTGTACGTATTCGTGTCAGCGATACGAGGCCTAAACAGCCCCGGGGCTTTCGGCACTTGGCCCACGACATACAGATACTTATACAGTACTCGACTAACTGCATATATACCACGGCTGCGAGCGAGCACAGATCTCGCCGGAGGATCAGATAACCGGCGCATTCATCGGCGCGCAATCGCATTCAAGCAGAGCGAGACACATTCATGGCTCCGGGCACTGCGCTTTAGTACTCTGTGCTGTACCTCAGTATCATCACCTGCGAGTCATGCTCCGTGTTTTGCAGCGCCGACTTCAGACCCGTAGCATACCCAAAACAGCACAGCGAAGGGCTATATCGGTCCATCTCCCCCCACGAGCAACTCCCTCTGGGAGAGTCTTCCGGCAATCAATCCTCGTGGCTTCTGAATCCAGTAGCAACTGAAGAGGCCCGTCTGCTGTATGCGAATCCGCCCGCGTTATTGCGACTTGTCAGGGGCGGAATCAGGCATCCGCCATTCTTGATACCTCGTATCGTAGACCGTGCAGCACGGGGAATTCTAACGTCGTCTGTCCATCCATGTTCCGCAGAAATGCGGCCAATGACCAACTGACTGTTGGTCAAAGTTCAGGTCGAGCCAGGTTACCCGACCACAGCACGGGAGGAGAAGCGTCTCCGTTTCCCCTTCAAACACGCAAGCCTGGTGGCTGAGAGGAGGACTTCTGCAGGAGAAAATGTTTCTGCCTGCTATTCGCGAAACTGAATGAATCGTTATGTAGGACTGCGTGTACCCTCAAATACAAGTTGCGCGGCATCAGGCACTCCTTATTGCCACCTCCCCAAAGAACCCAACACTGGTGCCTACTTGCGGCATAGAGGCTCACAACCCACAGCACAATGTACGACGTAGAGACCAAAGGTTTGGCCCATCCCTCATACTCAGCCTGCCTGAGCAATGTAGCTGATGTCGGGAAGCGTGTCCACCCTATGAAGGCAGCCGTGCTTTACCAACCATGTCGGTGTACGCCTCGTCTGGTGTGTCTGATAGTTGCTGACCTGTCGTCAAAAGGCAGTACCAGATCCCGGCTCCGCCAGCCAGGATTGTGTACAAAACAGAGGTGTTCGCGGCCGAGCAGCCGCAGCTTCACCCGAATCCAACCCCGATCCATGATCTCGGGCACGTCGAGGCCGTAGTGGATTGCCCATATTGTGGCATAAGAGGCAAGACCAAGACGAACTTGACGAGCGGTAACATGAACCAGTCAGTGAGCCTTCTTCTGATCAGTCGATGTCGGGTACTGATACTCGGCCACAGTGCATGGGCTGGCTGTTTGTTCTTCACGACGATCATTTTCACTTTCGCCCCATACATGTGTAGCAGTCTCAAGAATGTCCAGCATCGATGCAGGAGTTGCGGGAAGAGGCTTGCGATCTGGCACCGGAGTGGCCATACTCAGCTCAAGTAGGGGTGCCGCTTTCGATGCTGAGATCAGATACCCATCGGGACCATCCCGCATTGAGAATCTGATATACTTAACTACCATTGGGTTTCGCCTCGTGTTTCCCCCAAAGGCCTCCCGGGTAGGCTCCAGCGTCATTGAAGGCCGGAATTCAAGAAAGACTCCCAATCTTCGTCCAGGGTTGACATGAAATCCAACGAGTCCGGCATTGCGTACGGCTCATCCTGGATCCAATCCATCGCGTAGTCGGAGTTGTATAGTCCCTGATACGCAATCGTGGGTAAGCCTCCCTCTTGGAGGTCACGAAGATCCTCGCCCTGGCGGGTACCAATCGTAGCATCCTCACCCCTACATAGGTCGTCTGGTGAAGTTAGCTGCCGCTCGGTCGCAGCAAAATTGGAAGATTCAGCTTCTCTTAGAGAAGACACTCGCAGAACTCCAAAATACGGTATGCGGATCTCGGGCGGTACTGGGGATTCTTGCCGTCTACTAGGTAGGCACAAGGCAAGTAGCGTCCCGAGAGTGCTCCCACACTGCAGCGCAAGCTGGTTGGTCCTGGCGGCTCCAAACTGCAGCAAGAGACGAATGGTCCTGTCGATGAGGTCGACATCCCCGGGCGATGGAAGTCCAGGACTACGCCTTGTCCCGACCAACAACACCACAGCGCCCATGAATCCAATGAAATCAACCGTTTGACAGTCGAAGACGGCTGTGCCATGGATGTAAGACCGCAGGGCGTGGTATCGTGATACCAGTTCTCTTGAGGAATCAAGGGCTATGGCGTTACTACTCTTGTAGAGATGAGACGATGCGGCCTTCAGAAGGTACGGTAAATGAAGATAAACTTTGGTGAGGAAGTACTGTGTTTGGCAGATGAGGCGTTCGCGTAGGTCGTTCATGACATTTGAGTCGGCGACCGATGGTATCGAATGGCTCCACCACGACCTGGGCTTGCTGCTGGCCAAAGACTCTAGCTGGTCTTCGATGTCAAGGACCTCAGACAACTTCGGACCATCGTGACGCTGGACTTGATCAATGACTCGACCCATGGCCACGGCCAAGTGGATGACAAACGATCGAGATGCATGGCCAACTTGGGTCGGATCATGGGTCAGCGTAATTGTAAAATGGTTGTCGGAGATGGTATAGGGTAATCCGAGTAAGAGAGACAAAAACCGATCGCCAAGGTACAAGGTCCACCACACAATGCTTCGTTTGGTTGACTTTGCATAGTTGCGATGAAGATTCTGCAACGCATTAGAAGTTTGGAATCAGACAGGAGTCGGAAAATCACCATGGATTGTGCTAACGAGATGCCACGCCGGTTGCACAGAAACCCTCGATGAGGCTGACCAACGTCAAGGTACACCTTAGCATGGAAGACCGCTAGCAGGAGTCCGTCAAGAGTGCCTGCGTATCGATCATTTGCGAGAATCAAGCGGTCGACAAGCGGAAGATAGTTTATGGCTTCACCAGGATCTTGGCGGCCAAGGGCTGACATTAGGAAGCCCAACTCAATGACGGTGCCACGTTGGTAGGCACGATCAAGGAACTGTGAAAGTGTTTCCGAATGTCGGTTGCTTCCAAAAGTCTTCATGTGCCATGTGTCCCACCAGGTGGTGTCTTGAGAGAAGATCCCTCTTAACTCCGCGGCCGAAGGCAGGGCAGATCTAAGCTCGTCACAGAGGCGAGAGCCATCTTCGGGAGTTGCGACGATGTCGCAAAAGTGCCCATCTTCGCAGTTGTCCCATCGAGAACGATGGTCATGCCACCGGGGATCGTGCTGGCTCTCCGCGCCATTTATAGAGAGAAGCTGGTTGAAGTCAGCGAGAACTGCGGGACGGAGCAGGAAGGCGAAGCTAGAGTGTTGCCTCGTACTTGTGACGCTTCCAGTGCGGCAACCAGTGGAGCACCACGAGCAACCTCTGATAGATCGTCGTCCGACTCTGGGTTTTCGATGCCGTGAGCAGCGACCTCCATAGCCGACTTCTCACCGCGTGCATCGCTCGGCTCAAGAAGTCTTTCAATCAATGACTCCAACTTTGAAACTCGTTCTCTCAGCGTCCGCTTCTCGTTGTCTGGATCGTCTACGCCATGTTGCTTCGGTACGACGCACGGGATTCCTCGGAGAAGACATCGCGTGCATTCATTGGCAGAATCCGGGCCATATGTGCAGCGAACCTTCCTGCGCCTGCCTACGGGCAGTCAGATACAATCCAGTCAGGCTTCATTGCAGTATTGAGGACGAGCTTCCGCGTGGCGCCGCGTCAAGGAGCTTACACTCAGCACAAGTGCGCTGTGCATCGCGCGTTCGATTTGTCGGTCTTGACATTCCGGTTACCTCGAGGAAATGCCGGGCCAGATGCACAGCTGTGCTCAGTAATGGGTCGCAGGTACTGACTGAAGTACAGCGAGCAAGAGCGGTGACACAGGAGCAAAAAATAACAATAGATGCACGACTCGGAGATTAGCCCACAGAAGTCCGACAGGTCAAACGTGACTCATGTACCCCAAGCTTGTAGGATTGTTCTAAAGGTTCGCTTACAGCAGTGTGTCGTATCGCTTCATTCATGCAATAGCCTGCACGGCAAGCGGTTGCTGTCAGCTTCTGAAGATGTAATAAAGGGCGAGAACTGACCTTTGGTTCCTCGACTCCCTCATATCCACCCCACCACATCTCAATCTTCGTGGGGTTCATCGGCCCGACATGCTTGTCCTTCTGGCCAGACAAGAAGGCGTGAGGATATCCCAGATCCACCGGCGCCGCTTCTTCAATCTCTCGGATGTCGTCTTCGGAGAGCTGGATGCTCAGGTTGTCAATGTTGGCGTCGTATTGCTCAATCTTTCGGCCGCCAATGATTGGGAACACGTAGGGAGCCTGTCGCTGTCATTGATATCCTCGTCTCTCACGAAGCGGTGCTCGTACCTTCAGCGTAATGTACCTTAGTGCGATACCCGGGCCATTCGTGCCTTTTCTCTTCCCGATACGTTCCAAAGCGTCCGCAGCACGCTCGTATGATTCAAGCCCTTTTCCAGACATGTCGTACGTTACTCGATTTTCCTGTCCAGCTTTCTCGGCCCTGCTCTTGAACTTTCCAGCTCCCATCGCTTCCCAGACGGTAATCGCCATACCCTCCGCCTTGCACATTGGGACGACATCTCGCTCGATGTCCCGCGCCACGACATTCCACAGGCCTTGGTAGACTACAAATGGAGTCAGGCAATGCTGCCGGGCGTAGTCGTTTGCCTTGACCACCAACCAAGCCGGCCAGTTTGAGATTCCCAGGTACAGCACCTTTCCCTGCTTGACAACATCATCCAGAGACCTCATCAGCTCGGGAATGCTGGTCACGCCATCCCAGGCATGCACGTAGAGGATGTCAATGTAGTCCGTCTTCAATCTCTTCAGGCTCTCTGCCAGAGACAGCCGCAAGCTCTTCTTATTTGAACCACCGATGTTGGATGTGATGCTGCCTTCTGGAAAATGGTTGGGGACGTTGTATGGCATCGTGTACTTGGTCGCGATTACCATCTGATCTCTCACGTGGCGGGCTTCCATCCAGTCACCGAGCCATTCTTCGGACTCTCCGTCCATGTAGTAATTCGCAGTATCGATGAAGTTGCCGCCGGCGGCATGGAAGTGATCGAGGATTGCATAAGTGCTATCCTTGTTGCATTCTCCCATCAACGAGCTCCTGATCTTGGATCAGTATGTCGTCGTAGTCGGTAGCATGTGAACAAGTGAAGGTGTCACTGACCATATCTTACCGAAGCCCATGGCGCCGAGGCAAAGAGGAGAGACGAGTATGGATGCATTGGGACAGAGAAGACGATGATGGCCGAGTTTGGTCTTTGGTGGTGCTGCAAGGAGGTTCGACATTGTAGGCGGTTGCGGGACAGCAATATCCAACTGATCTTGAAAGTGTGAAGAGCATGGCACAACCGTTGAATCCCAGGTGTCCTATTTATGATGAGAGCGCGGACAGAAAGGGGCCGCAGGAATCCAACCTGCTCGACATGTTGTCAACGACAGTGCCCTTGAGATGCTACCCCGCGACGACAGCTCAGCAAAGCATGCGGACCGCTTTTGCTCCGCGACCAGTCCATGGGCGAAAGCTAGATCGTGCAACGCTGTGAAAGAGCTTGCGCCTCACCACGGAGATAATCGGCTACAGTACGGAGTAGTGTAGCTTTTGGGCGCGATGAGGAATGACTGAAAGCGAGAGACTCTGGTGTCATGGTCATTTCATGCTCGTGAAGTAGAGAGGACGGGCTGTTGAGTGCAGCAGCACAATTTCCAACGGCGGCAGCTGTTCATCGCTACGCTGCGCTTTAGAAACCTTTTAGAGCCGAAAGTCCTCATCAGCACCATAGGTGGCATGCGATCTCTGCGATGCAGAAGTCGACAGATCTGTCTTTGAGCACGAACCACGCACGAGAAATTACTGTTATTGTGCATCTCGCTCGCTTGCGGCCTGGAAATTGGGATCGGCAGCCTGTGGACACACGGCTCGCAGCTCACCCAGGCTCACCTAGAGTCCCTGTCCACTTAATTACTACGAGCAAGCCAAAGGCTTGGGCTTCTGACGGCTCAGACCTCCGGGTTCCGTCTTGCCGGTGGCAGACACATCACCGCGCATAAGGCCCGCGCGAGGGACAGCCACAGGGCACCAGTGGAGGCAGCCCAGCGCCACCACCCGAGATCCAGAACATTGGCATTCAATTCTGCGAGATGCTGCTGGCTGCATTCATCAACAAGCAACGCCAAATCAGCTGTCGGCGTCACTTCAGTCTGTTCAGCGTACCCGCAACAACCCCCCGGGGAATTTTCTCCGCCCGGACGCCGCCGGTCTTCGATGGGTTCTCGCTGCTGCAGGGCGACACCGAGACGATTTTGCGGCAGCTGATTACATCATATCATGTTTCTGTTGAACTCGGCCTCTTGACAGTCATTTACAAACAATTCTGTTCCCACAAGTAAGGCTTGGAAGTCGCCCCATCTTCCCTTCTCATCAGCGCCGAACATATCCTTCTTCGCAGGCCGTCCGCCACATGCGCTCCATCTGGCGCTTGGTATACGTCAGGACTTGGAGATTCCCCAGATTGTTAATCTCCTAACGGGAAGGTGGAGGGGGCGCAATAATCTTATCCATTACCACCTCCTTGATATCGCCATCTCTACCTCGTCCTCGATATTGCTTTTTCGAGTGTACTCGTCGGTTCGAGGCAAGGCTTGTGCACTCATTTGCTGGATTGATCTCAATCATGGGAGACGACAATGCAAGCCAGGCAGGCTCGCCGGGCCCCTCAGGCACAAAGAGAAAGCGATATGCCCGCGTGAGCAGGGCCTGCAACGAATGCCGCATTCGCAAGATTCGCTGCAACGGCATGATGCCTTGCAAGGCTTGCGAAGACTTTGAGCGGCGTCAGGACATTCCGACTGCTTTGCCTTGTATATCGCTGACGAGCCGCAGATTGCACTTTTACGTCTACAAGAGGACAACAAAGGGCCGGCGCTCCACGGACAAGAATCCTGGAGGATCGTTTGCGCCGCGCCAAAGCTTTGATAGCAAGGCTTCAAGCCAAATATCCTTCAGATCAGCTTGACGCTAAGGTCAATAGCATATTTAACTCTCCTCCTGGATCGCCAACTTCCACTGCAGATGCGCTCGGATCGGCCGATGTCGGCTCCGAGGAACACCTGGAAAACATGCTGGATGGAAGAGGGAGGCTAACGTCGACGAAAAATTCCACCGAATACTATGGTGGGGGTTCGGGATTTGCTTTCCTTCAACAGACCAATCTGTTCTTCAACCAAGCTCCGCCTAAAACAGAACTCGGGAATGGCAGGGACATATCCCTGGATGCTATATCAAGGCTGTTTGACTCCCCGCTGCCAGACAAGCGAGCTCTCACAGCTGAGCTCCCTGCGTCCAAACTCCTCCCTTCGAGGCAGGCGGCAACCGAGTTGTTGCACGTGGTATTCGGGCAGACCTATCAGTTGCTGCAGTTTCTTCATGAGCCAACGTTTCAAAAACACACCAATCGAATTTACGATCTTGATCTTATGGACTTCGAAGATTCTGATCACGATTTCCTACCACTGTTCTATGCGGTAACTGCTCTGGGCTACCTGTTTCATCGAAAGACACATCAGAAGTACGGATGCAAGGGAGCCGTCAATCAAGCGTGAGTCAAAGCGGTACGCGGCGCAATGTCCAGACACTGATACTTTTCCAGGACACGACACTTTATTGCTGCTCGAAGAATGGTTGACCTCGATCGCTGCCGAGACATCCATACTCTGCAGACATTGCTGTGTTTGATTCTTTTCCTCATCTCGACCGCTCGTCTTGCGACAGCACACACTTTGATCGGGCTCGCTGTTGCAGCTGCGATGAGGATGGGTCTCCATTCGCAGGCATCCTGCGACGGGCTTTCCGAACTCGAGAGATATATTCGTCGCAGGACGTTTTGGACGATTGTCAAAATCGACATCTACAGTGGCACCGTGCTTGGTCTTCCTGGGATGATTAACCTCGACTACGTGGATCAACCTACACCAAGTGACCACATAGATAACTACGCGGACGAGAGCTCTGGGGGTTCCAACTCCTTGACGACACAACGAATGTTCGCTGCGTCGGTACAGTATCTAAGGTTGCTACTCATCATGGGGAAAGTGGTGCAGAAATTGTATCCGAAGACAGATGCAGAGGCTCGTTGCGTGAGTGAGTCGAAGAAGGTATATGTGAGCAGCATAACGATCCTGGAAATCGAGAACGACTTCAAAAGCTGGCGAGATAGCTTGCCGGACTCGCTCAGTCTGGCGGACAAGGATCAGTCTTTAAACAGGTAAGATCGCGCCACCTCTCTGAGTGCCGTGCTAAGTTTGTCTCAGCGTCATCTACGAGCTCGAGATGGTTCATAATTTTGGCCACATCCTCCTGTACCGCCCTTTTCTGCATTACCTAGCCAAGACAACGAGTGACAATCCCTTGGACTCGAGGCTTCTGCGCTGCGCAATATTATGCATCAAGGTCTCACGGTCCACCATAGCACGCTCCGACGAGATGCTCCAACGGGGCTTCCTAGCTCCGGCCGCGTGGCAGTCTGTGTACACAATATTCCTATCACTGGTCACTCTAGTATTCTTCTTGGCCACCCAGCAAGGCAACAAGGATTACGCCGCAATACAGAAGGACACAGAAACCGGAATTCGAATCCTTGCCAGTACCTCCTGCCACGATATTGGCTCAAAGAAATGCTTAGACGTGTTGAGAGTATGTCGGCTTATCTATGATGATCTTTTGACGAGGCTAACAATGGCTCCCAGGTGCTAATCAAGAGGCTCTCCCATATAATTGAAATCGACGTCGATGTTATATCCTCGGGAGTACAGAACCTTTGTCAGCAATCTGCACCCACTGTCCAGCAGGGTGAGGATAGTAGCCATCAGCTTACAGCCCTCAACGACGAGCTCAGCATTCCCTCGCAAGCCCGTCCTGGAATCAGTTCGACTGAGAACCCTGTTCTTCAATCCGATCAGCAATTTGTCTTTCCACAGCCGTTCATGCTTCAGCCCGACACCCTGCGGAACACCGCCGTGGCTGGCAATACCCAGGCGTACCCCTCTACGCCTATGCTTGATCCCAGAAACATGGCATCCTGGGACCAATCAACGGGGCTTCCGAGTACTGCCCATATTCCATGTTTTACAGGACCAAGCTTTGGCAACAGTTCTCTCCCTTCGCTCACAGAGGTGGCAGGATGTTCCGGAGATGCGGAGATGGAAGTCCCCTACACCGAAGGTTTTGCTTGGCCTTTCGAGGTGGGCGGAAACAGGACGGACGGGAGCCAGACCAGCACTCATTTCATGCAACCACAGCCGGGAAGTCATGGGCTTACTCCTCAGGACATTGCAGCGTTCATGCGCATCAATCCTGGGGATGAGCCTTTCCTGTAACGGTCAGACCTCGCCAAAATGGACTCAGCCAAGGCCGAAGTATGAGAGCTGGTCTCAAACAGAGGTACGGCAGAAGCCAAACATCAGGACCGACTATTGAGTCCCATGAGAGGGATTTATTGAAAATTGCTGTCCCTGGCAGTTTGCGCGATTTCGCAATTGCAACTATGGGACACAACCACCTAAGTCTACAAGCCGAACTTGCCACTCTACTATGCGGTAGCGAAGGAGTGATTCTAAAAGGGAAACAAGTTCGAGTGCGAAGCGGCTGAAAGAAGCTCAAGAGATGGGCACGGCGATGGATCATTTTCAGGAGTAACGGCAAAGGTCTCCAAAAGCTCTCGACATAGAGGATGTGACTATATAAACGGTGCGCCAGGGCGACCTACAAAAGTTTGGAAGGATGGATACGTCAACCGCTATGATTTCGTTTTCTTCGCATTTCGAGAGATGGAAACTTCCTAAACTTCCTTGTTGATGACGCTTCCATAACTCGTGCAACCGCTTCGCCGGTATAGGAATCGGGAATGTATCGCAATACAACAAGGGATCCGATCCGGCCTGAAGCAGCGTCGCCAAATAATTACGACTATTAACATTAATTGCAGTAGGACTGCAATTCCATGAGCAGAAACACTCGGGTTCCCTAACTCTTCCACACGCTCAACCCTTGCAGTCCGTGGCCCAGGAGCACCAGCTTCGGGATCTTGACACCGGTATCTGACCTTTTTGCCCTAGTGTACCCAGACAGGTCCTGCTCCGGCATGAATTCCTGCTTCCTGCCTTCCCGAATTCGACAGACAACGGACTGTGGCCCCCTGTGGTGTTTCAATAGGAATTGGACATGTGAAGTAGAGATCCATGGATCTCGCCGAGGGTTCCTTGGATCGGAGCCATCTGGACATCCGTCATAACCTGCTGCTGGGATATGCTGTTCATGGTCGTCGGTGGGTGGACTATTGAACGTGTCCACCGGGATATGTATTAAAGCCAAGGCAGGCTTCACGCAAAGCCGATCCGACGTGTGTGAAATGCATACACCTCCAGGTCTCAACACGATGGTCCTCCTTGTCTTTCAACCCGGTGGTTGTTGCCAGTCTCTATCCTTTCCGATCTCGCCGTAAATCCACCTTCGGATTTATCCTCGCCCTTTCCCGGCCACAGCACCTGCTTCCGAATGACAGCATTCACCATGAAACCTGTCACCGCAAACCAAGCAAGCACTAACAGGCACGTCATAACGCAGGCGACAATCCGAATGGCCGGGACGTCAAACGCCTCGGCGATGGCAAAGGTCGCTGCCGTGAGGGCCGTCTGGGGGAAAATGAAGCTGAACCACGTCATCGCGAAGGGGATACGGTGCTTCTGTCGCAAGCAGACAATGTTGGACAGCAGACTGATTAGAAAGAACCACCACGCGAAGCCCCATAACCAGAGTGACGTCCAGTTGGCCACAAGTCTCAAAATTTGCCCAGCTAGCGAACCAGGGACGCCCATGAACGTCGATGTCGGCGTCAAGGCGAAAATGCGATCCAGATTCCTCGCCATTCCTATAGTACCGCTTACTGTGAAGGCCGATGGGCCTACCGAGACGAACATACCTGGGCGAAGGGGCTCGGGGGGTAACTTCTGAGTCATCAGGCGGTACAGGAACGCCGAATAGATCGTCAAGGAGACGAGGAAGCCGATTCCCTGGACGGTGAAGCCGACAACGACGACGCGGATGACTTGGCCAGGGGGGAGAACTTGGGACGTCAGACTGGCGGCATGCGGCCCAAGGATGAGGAGTGGATATGCAGGGAAAATCCAGATAGGCATCATACGGGAGATAGTGAACGTCTGCGTGGACCAGAGGATGAGATAGATGGTTACGCTGAGGACCACGGCGACGGCGGCGTTGAGCCAGTAGAGAACCAAAACCGCGTGGAGCCATGCTCCTTGTCTGCCGAAGCCGTATTGAACTGCGTTGTTCAAGATTATCCCGAACGAAATGGCAAAGGCTGGCACAAACAGGGACTCTGTCGGGTGTGTGAATGACGCGCGGAACGTCCAGGGGTATAATATGAAGCGGGTCAGGATCATCATCCAGATGATAACGTAGAGCGTGATATTGAGGAAAAACACAATGTAGCCAGCTGTGCGCAGGCCCTGGAAGCGGAAAGGGACTGGTATGCCGGTCAGCATGAGCAATTCGGACACTGTTCAAGCCGATAGAAGGCGTCTCGTACCCGCATAGAACATGTTGGCAATCCCGCCGGTCGACATGGTAAGAGTAAACCAGGCCCAGCTGCAATGCTTCATGCGCTGTCTCCACGACAAATGCTTAGGTTTCCCGGGTGTGTCTTCGAGGCCGTCGTCCTCTGTATCCGGACAGCTGGTGGACGCATCACCCCTCCGTTCACCGCATCGCATGTTCTGATGCCCACTCTCGATGTCCGCCGGGCCTTCATGTGGTGGCCATGGCGAACGCTCGGGGCCTCCATTGTCACGGCAGCGACGTGTGCCCATCGTGAAGGGGGGAGACGAAGGCGGCCGCCCGAATTACCGTCCAGGGGACCGGTAGGCGTCATGAGGTTGAAGCGTGAACGGAGGAGGTACCCGGAGCGCGCACTTCTATACGATTGACCAGTGCTTTGTAAGTGATTCTGCAAGTGAGCCGTGATTCAAGAAGGGCCCGAGTTGCCTTTTGACACAAATAGTGGCTAAAGACCAACATTGCAAAGCCACCGGGCAGAGGCCGTTGTCTGCCGAAGTCAGGCTTTTACCGAGTGTCTTTCGAAGAGCTTCTCAATAACCTCACCATAATCAACCCCCATACCAGTACAGGAAGCTTCGGTAGTTGACTGCAAGTGCTCCTACTTGGCTCGGAAGGCTTTCACACTCAGTGACGGATTGTTTACTTGTCGACGCGTTTTAGAACAGATCCCGGTCTCTCTGGCTCGGGTAGTGCGGGCCATGGCTGACGCTGTGTGTTGTGCCGTTTCCGTATTGCGGTTCACTGATCTGTCGATGTTGCTTTTGGGGTGACCAGATGAATCCGTCCGTTTCACCATCAAGACTCCGACGAGATATCATTCTTGACAAGCTTTACTTCCTACCCTCACCTACGTCGAACCGCATCAGATTCGAAGTATGTGTGGCCCTCGAGACTAAACAGTACCTCAGCGGGAGTGGTTTGTGAAGTGATCGTCGCCGAAAATTCCTTAGTCTGCTCCCTCCCCGAGCACAGCACAGCCAATGACAGGGTGCCTGATCGGATAGTCGGATGATTCGAGTAGCCAACAAGGAAACCATCCTTGACTTTGCGACCGGGATCAGTGCATGCATGATGTTCTCCAGGTTCTGCAAGAGCGAGAGGTTTACGGATCCCGTGCGATTCAAGCTTTACCGGTGAAGTCTATTAGATAAGAGACTGATTGGACAGGTGCACATCTCGCCTGAGCTGAATCTCAGGTATCCCGCCCAACAAGCATGTGTCATTTGCTATCTCAGGAGCTCAATATCCTCTGAGGCACACCCCTTCTGCTGAACGATCTCAATTGGGATGCGCTCTCATTTCTGGTTCGTCGACTTTCGCAAACCTCTACACCTGGCATCGCAGGCAACTCCGACAAAGCTCATCCGAGATCAGGACGATCTGAGACTAATTCGTCACGGGCACTTGTGTGGCGAGGATATCGGATACACCGGGAAGCCTCATGACGCTGCCTTGACTTTTGCCAGCTTCCGGGCACTGTGAAGGTGCGAAATATGCAGGTGAGCTATCGTTTACTTGTGCCCAGCAATGAGATTCTATTCCGCAGATTGCAACATACACCTTGCCTGTTTTCCTGCAAGTGGAGAGCCACGGACTTCTTCTCCGAACACCCCTGGTACTCGTCGACTCGCCCATCACCAGCTGCCGCCAGATATCACTTATGGCTCCGGGAGTTTCGACAGATATACACAGTACGAGTATGCTGCAGCCCTCCTCCATGCACAAGCCAAGATCAACTGGTTTGATCCATATTTGTCTATGCTGCATCTCTACCGTGAAGTCCAGAATCAATGGAGAAAGTGACCAAGACCGGCCCTAGGAGGTTCCGGGAGGCGCTTCAAAGAGGTGAGCGGCGAAGCTTCCCTCAGTAGGCCCAGATGCAATTAACATTTCCACACTCTGCAGGAAAATGCCTTATTGGCCCGGGAGTTTTTGATGGCATTTCAGCGCGCGTCGCTTCTACCGTCGGGTTCGATTTCTTATATCTAGCAGGCTCTGGGGCGACTGGATCTCGCGTGGGAGAGCCCGACTTGTCTGTCATGACCCAGACAGAGTTTGCCGACATTGCGAGTATGATCGTGCAGCACACGGATCTGCCTGTCATCGCCGACGCGGACACGGGGTTTGGTGGTCCGCTCAACATTCGACGTACGGTTCAACTCTATGAGCATGCTGGCGTGGCGGGATTACACATCGAAGACCAAGTGTTCCCCAAAAGATGTGGGCAGCTCAAGGGCAAGGATGTCGTCGATCTGCAAGTCTTCCTTGAGCGGGTCAAGAGCGCCGTTGAGGCAAGGAGAGATCCGGAGTTCGTCATTATCGCCAGAACGGATGCTAGACAAGCTAAACAATTCGGTGGGAGTGAAGCTGGCGGCAATGCGTTCCATGAGGGCGTAAAGAGGCTGAAGGCCGCTCTAGACGCAGGTGCCGATATGGCTTTCATGGAAAGCCCGCGAACGGAGCAAGAGTGCAAACATTTGGTACAGGCATGCGCGCCAAAGCCCGTGTTGATTAACGTTCTACCACATGTAAGTATAGGAAGGTAGTTGTACGAGAACTTGGAGGGACGATATCTAACTTGCGACTCAAGGGACTCACGCCAGACTTCACGACTTCAGACTGCGAACGTCTAGGTTTTGCCGCTGCAATATATCCTTGCTCCGGCTTTATCCCTAGTATGCTTGCAATGCAACGCTCTTATAGTGGCCTGAAGAAGGAGGGCTCTGATCTCAAGTATTGCGAAGGCAATACCATCAAAAACTTCTTTGAGCAACTCGGCCTTGAGGAAGATTTCAATTTCGACAATCGAATCGAGGAATACTCCAAGGCGGAAGTGGAGCACACGAGCGGACAGGACGAGAGTTGAGACGTAGACGTCCCGGATTGTTTGCAGAGCTATTCCTACAGTGTTATGTGTGGAATAGCGGCCTTCGTGTGGAACGCTTTGCCATGTTTTCGAAGATAACCACTGCTTCGTGCACAGAAGGAAGAATTGATACTGGCGAGCCTTACCATACAAGTTGCACTTTCAGGCTATGGGCACGGACTTTACTTAATTATATTGATTCTAATCTGTCTCCATGTTCAACAACAGAATATGATACCCATTCATTCATTTCTCCCTTAAGTTCACAAGCAGCGGCAGTATTATCACCAGAAGAAGTGCAGTACAGTCTGGTGATTGAGACCTAGATGCTGGTATGCAGTCAAATCACCTCACTCACTGCTCCATCTCAGAGGAACGTGTCTACAGTACATCGCACTTCCTGCAGTTGACGGTCTCTTCTGGTATCTCCGTATCATTCTGTCCAAAACTTGGCTGTTGACCTTTGGCCAGCTGTGCAACTCGGATGGCAAATACCAGAACAACAGACTCATAAAGGAGAGTCCTTGAAGATAGTCAGTGAGGCATGAAGAGGCAAAGACTGAAGTTTGGTGGACAAGATAGACATTTCGTCATTTTGCAAAGTGCGACTGGATCGAACTTCATGGGGAGACAATCGTGGCTGGCAACACCTGCGAGGCCAGTCATAATACATGGTAGAAGGTTCGCAGCAGTATTACAGTCCGGCTTGTCCCGTCGGCACTGGCAAGTTAGTTGATGTTCTTGCTGGCATGCCAGTCAGTTGCTCTTGCTGAGACAAGTTCTTCCCTTGTTGTGACTATAGAGGATTTCCTCATGCTTCCAGGGGTCTTCAAGACATTGCTCCAGCCTTCTGAACAAGTTTTCGAGGATACATTGGGGCTCCGGCTGAGGAGACCGTAAAGGCGATCGTTCGTCTAGCCAGCTCCGGCTCGCAGATATTCGGGGCCGTCCTCGCTCTGGGCCCCTCTCTTGTCCTCCGCCACCCCCTGATTCCCGCAAAGCTTGCAGATTGAAATCATTTCTGGCCGGCTCCTCGCCAAGCAGCTGTACAAAGAAGGCCCATTCGGCGAAGCTGTATCGCTTCTTGTTCTCTGCCGATATTATAAGGCCAGAATGGACCCTCCTAATCTGCGAAGTCAGGAAACGAATATATTCACGTGCTTCTGTGTCTGGTCAGCCGGGTCGCTCCACGCAATACGTATTGTCCACACAAGGTACGTACGCTCCGCTAACTGCTCACGATCCTCAACGGCTTTTGTTTGCGAGGACTCGCCAATCCCTGAAGATTCACCCCTTTCAACTGCTGTTCTGGAATGTAATACCCTTAGTTACAACGTCGAGCTCGGATGATTCTCACACACGCCTGCCGACAGCATCGCTGCACGTCTCTCTCAGTCTTGAGACCAAGCCACTGATTCTTGCGACTTCTGGCTGTACCTGCTTGAGATTTTGCAGTTGATCATCGGGGGATCCTTTCTCTGGATCGCCCAATTGCTTGCGGCCTCCTATAGCGCGGCGAATGAACCTGCGCATGTTCCGCTGCAGCCGTCTCTCAGTGGAGCCTCTCTTGTGTAGGTGCAATGTGGCTTCGCCGAGCCATACCGTAAGGTCCTTTAGCCATTTCACGGTAAACTCACCCAGGTTTGAAGTGAGAATGGCCAAGCTTGGGACCGCGGTTAGTGACCAAAAAACGAAAAACGCCTTGCCGCAACTACCCTTAGGCCGGCAATCGCCATAGCCGATGGTCAGCAAAGTGGTGTAGGAGAAGTACACTGAATTAAAAGAAGTCCACTTCTGCTTGCGTCTGCGCTGGGCGAGTCTCCGGACTTTCCTCATGGCATTGAACTCGACCACCTTTTGTAGGAGCTCGTCTTCACCATCTAGTGATATTGACTTCCACTTGGTCCTGCCCGACACTTCACCAGGCGCCGTGTGGTTGACGGGCCTTCCATGGTTCGCGTCCGTAATTTGTTTCTTCGCCTTGAGACTTGTCTTTTCAGTGACTCGGGCGCTTATTTTGGCCCGGCATTTGCTAGCATAAGCGAGCGTATTGCCGACCACCAAACCGACGGATATGATTACACCTAAAGCATAAGGGAACAGAAGTGCCCTCCCGACCGTCGTCGTCGGCACGAATAGATCTCCCAACCCGGTCGTCATTAAGGTCAGGTTGCTCCAGTAAAGAGCGTCCAATAATTTCCCGCTCTCGGTGTTTGCAAAGACAAAGGCACCGAGCCTGTCATACAGCAAAAGAGCCATTGCCTGGACCATCAAAGTCCTCTGGGCGACTGTCAAGCGAAATTGCTTCTGGTAATGGTCCTTGTACGCTCCCCAGGCCGTGACGCAAAGCAGGTATGAGAGGACCTGGTAGAGAGCAGCAGAAAATATTGCGTAGTAATAGGCTTGAGAGAGTGCTTCAGTTTGAACATGAGGGTGCTCAGCCTGTGGGACATAACTCTAACCGAGACGACATGCATGACCCCTGCCATCCAGAAGCCGAAAGTCGTCGTCGCCAAAGCAACGTTAGGTGCGATTTTACTCACCTCTCAGTCAATAAGCGGCACCATATCTGTGCTGTCCATTTCCATTCATCAAGCTCTGCATATGATTTTTGAGCTGCATCCAAGGGAAACACGGTAGAGCCCAAGCACTCTAGGAACTCGGAAAGCACGGATGCGTGCGCTGCCCTCGTATGAACAGGGGTAACCGGATGAAGAGTCCGAGATACAGTATGACGTTTGGCCTTTCCTATTTAAGCTACCGGTGGAAGCGTAAGATATTGCCGCTTCTAGTTAGGTCGGCGGAGCCCAGCTTCGTCGATATCCCGGCT
This sequence comes from Phialophora tarda, assembly GCA_016109495.1. Classification (NCBI taxonomy): domain Eukaryota; kingdom Fungi; phylum Ascomycota; class Eurotiomycetes; order Chaetothyriales; family Herpotrichiellaceae; genus Phialophora; species Phialophora tarda. Next base: position 1,686,021 of record JADWPL010000004.1, on the reverse strand, counting down.
TCATGTGATGCAACTTGGCTCCTTGGAGACCACTGGCCTGCTCGAACATATTCAGCCCCTACTCTTCTAGCGCAAATCCTGCCAAAGTCGAGTCATTCTTTATCGTGATTAGTGAGAGCGCCGATATGCCCGTCACCGCCCAGTCGTCACCCAAGTTCGGACTGAGAGACGCCATTGTTGACTTGGCCCTACAATCTTTCTTCACTTTGAGCAGACGCTACAGCCAGTATACGTTGGTCCGATTGTGTTTCGTCATTTTCCTCCTTCCAGTCTACTGCTCCGTTAAGATCTTCTTGTGCCTTCCCACCGCCGTCCGAAACTCTGTTAAGCTATTCACTGTTGCTGGACGCCGCCGTCTCTGCGATGCATCAACCGTGCACAGGCAAGACGAAGAAAACGTCGCTGAGCAGCAGTTGAATGACACGTATCGGTTCAACAAGGATGCCGTGGTCTCAGGCTCAGATAACCCTGGAAGCTGGGTTGTGCCCTCAGTCTGGGTTTCCGTCTGCGGCATTACCGTTCGTGTTGTCCAGGTAAAGCCGACGTCCCCCTCTACAGACGGAAAGCAGATACTTCTCCTCCACGGCAACCCAAGCTGGAGCTTCATCTGGCGAGACATCATCCACTCTCTCGTGGAATCGGGCCACGAAGTCTTCGCGGTCGACTGGCTTGGTCATGGCGCTTCCGATAAGCCTACCTCAGTACGGGAGATCTCCTTCGAGTTGCACATGCGGACACTTCTCAATGTCATAGAGAAGTTCAATCTCAAGGACTTCTGCATAGCAGCACACGATTGGGGTGGCTGCATAGCACTTTGTACAATCCCACACTTGCCTGCGAGCCACCGATGCGAGGGGTTGCTGCTACTGAATTCATTCCTGCCAGCCCGGCCGAGCGACATCACACTCCGCTCTTACCTCCTATATGTGCTCTGGTTTCTGAGCACCGGTATTCTCGGAGCCTTTTTACCGGAATCAATGGTCATGCGCTTCATGGCACCGAACATCACTTCGGCTGTTGCACGGGCATACAGTTCGCCATACGACTGCGTACCACGAAGTGCGAAGGCTAGCATCAATCGATTCTCTCACATCGTACCTGGCTTGCCCGATTTCATTCTGAACCTACGATCCACCTCCATTTGGCAGCTCGTCGAAGGATTACTCGGACCAGAGCGCTTCACAAACATCACCGCTCAAGCTAGGCTCGCTGATCGAGACAGGCGGGTCAGAGATTGGTGGATCGGAGCTCAAGCCTCACGGCGTAATTACGCGGAAGTTGTGAGCAGCGGAAACTTCTCTTCTGAGAACGATCTACTTACTGCCATCGACTGCCTCGGCGTAGACGGCACCGCGCTCTCGTCGCCAACAGCAAATCCACCGAGGAATGTTTTTGTCGTGTTCGGACCTGATGACCCTCTGTTGCCAGATTTCAAGAGCATCTTGGAGAGGAGTATTAGAGCCACTTCATGCATAAGCCCGGATTTGGACTATTCCGTACCGTCAACTTCTGAGAAGAGGCACGAGGAAGAAGGCAAGGGAGATGCGAAGACGTACGCGGATGCCGTCAAAATGGATAGTAGAGACGCGAAAGAGGAGACAACACAATCCAAACAACCCGTGGAACTGGAGTCACGGCAGCTATCCCCAGTACAATCTACCAAACACGAACAGCAGCAGCAGGAGCAGACCGTCTCCCAACCCCGTCCCAGGCTCAGTGTGGTCGGGTCAGGCTCAGGCTCCGTGGTGCGAAATGGCTGGTTGATGGTCTCCAAGGGCACGGCAGGACATTATCCCATGGAGGCCGAGGGCGCGGCTCCAGTCATCGCAGGAGCGATTGATGCCTTGGTCGACGCGTGTACTGGCACATCCGACACAGACTGAGGCGCGGGAAGAGCGTCGAGTGCTTTGAGAATCTCACGATGAGCGGATCACGAGAACAAAATGGATTAAACCATGCAAATCATATTCGGTGTAAGAATATCCTTGATCAGAATGTGTGCGGCTAGGAAGGCCGTCAAGTCGCAAACGAGAACTTAATGGAATAAGCCCAAGTCGTGTCCTGCTCGAGGGTCCCTCTTGCTTCTCCCATGAGCTTGGAGCCCACCTCGGGAAGCCTATAGGTCTGCAACTCTCTTGCGATGGACCCAGTACTGTATCGGTTTTCGAGTATAGACGCTGATCTTCGTTTTCACATGTCAGTTCCACTTTCATATGCATGAGCTGCGTTGAATGTTCCGGCAACTTTCCGTCGACACGCAAGCGTACGTCAAGATGATAGTCCAAGGGTGCCACAGTGGTCGTCATACCAGAGCGCAGCCTTGCAGTAGCGGCCTCCTTCGTTCCCGTTGAGCCGGAGTGGTAGAGGATACCACAGGGCCAGACCCCGGCGTGACGTCCGGGACAACGTGGTTAATTAAGCTATTCTGCTAGAGCAGCCCGAAGGAGCTTGTTATTCTTCAGGCCAACCACCTACCCTGGGGCCGACCAGCCCGTACATGACGTCGCGGCCTCCTTACCCGTACTCGAGCCCCCGGTATGAGAACAATTCGTCTCTGTTCCTTCAGGTCAACTTTCACATGCTTCGAGAATGTCTCTGCTTGTCTGATATCACACCGTGTCCCTTTCCGAAGAGCTACCTCCACAATGATGAAAGAAAGGTCAGTCCATGGGCTGGAGGAGCTCTCACAACAAGTGAATCCGTACGTATTTGAACCGACGCATCGCCAGCATGCCAGGTCAGCACCATCTGTCTCCGTGTGTGTAGTATACGAATTGGACTCTTATCGAGGAAAATGGCCCAGAAACCAAATGGTCTAACCAAGGACGTGGACTTCGCACTCTCCGTCCGCAACTGTCCGGCCTCCCGCACTCGTGTGCCCGCCACCGATATATACGAATCCATCGACCGACCTGGCGTCGCACGTGCGAGCCTTTCCGTCACCACAGAAGTTCCTCACGGCTCTCAAGGCCATGCCGCCAAGTATAAAGACTACACTGTCCTTCAGCAGCACGTTCTCTTCTGGGACAGAGATGGAGACGGCGTGATCTACCCGTGGGACACATACGTTGGTTTCCGCGAGCTGGGGTTCAACATCTTCTTTAGCGTCCTGGCAGTTCTTATCATCAACCTGAACTTCTCCTACCCGACGCGGCTTGGTCATTCGTACCTCCCGGATCCCTTCTTCAGAGTATACGTCGACAGTATACACAAGGCGAAGGTAAGTGTGCTGGACTGACTGGTTGTAGCACTCGCAGCAAGACTGACATTATTGATCCCCAGCACGGCTCCGACAGCGGCGTCTACGACTCGGAAGGACGCTTCATCCCACAACTCTTCGAAAACTTGTTCTCCAAATGGGACGACGACGGTGACGGCGCCTTGCGACTAAGCGAACTGGCCAGTATGATCAAAGGCCACAGATGCGCGGCAGATCCATACGGGTGGGGTGCGAATTTCTTCGAATGGGGGACGACGTGGCTTCTCCTGCAGAAGGACGGAAAGATTTACAAGGAGGATTTGCGCCAGTTGTATGACGTGAGTACACTTTCCTTTCCGTACATTGTGATTCTTAGCCGGCGGATCCCGACTTATCGGATGCAGGGCTCGTTGTTCTGGCGCATCCGCGAGGAGCGAAAGACTGTGAAGGGATGGGACCAAGGGTTCGGCGTTGGGGGAGACTGGTTCCTAGGCGGCGCGAAGCTCTGAGGCGTGTCCTCGCGATCTTTAGTACATCTCTGTTTATGGCCTTGGCCTTTTGTATACGAGGTATGGCCTTGGTAATAGCGGAACTTATCTAGAATCAATGCAAGAATAGGGTCCAAATGGTGTACGGGACGGCGGCGTTCATATCATACAAGGACCGCGACATGAATCAATGCATTTTGCAGCACTCCGAATCCAGAATCACGCCTCTAAATCTCCACTGCCGTGACGCTCGCCAAGCTGAAAACCACATGGCGACGCGAGGGGGGTGGGGGGGGGGCCAATCTGGGTGGCTTTAATTTCCACCTCACCTTATTTGGTCTCGACTCATTCGCCACCGCACCTCGCTTTCGAGACTCGATCAACGTGGATTTGGATGCAGTACGCGTCTGTCCTGGATAAGTTCTTGTCATCAGATGGTATACTGAAGGAAACTTCACTCGTGCCGCCGCTGGCTTTCGAGGTATCCTAGGCGACTCGGTTGTGCGATGCACAGCCTGAGACGAGCATCGCGGTCCCACGATAAGAAGACGCCGATAAAGAACCCTTCCACGAGTGTGGCGCCGCTGAACGTGCAAGCCACTTGCGCCTGGAACGGGCCTTATGGGCGCTCTAGAACAGGACATTGCTTCCGGGAGGCTTGTCGTCCTCATCCCGCAAGCTTCGTCGTCCGCCATGTCTGGCCTGGTGGAGTTGACGTTCAATAGTTCAAACAGCAAAGTTCCGCTTGTTGTCGCCATGCGAGATATCCGAGGACGCCAGCAAGACCACATCACGGCGGCGCCGAGAGCAAGGTACGGACGCGTTCTCGGGCTGAGCGCCCGTCATAAGGAGTACTAGGTATGTATTCCCGCTGAGCGCCCAGCGAAGGTGAGTCTCCTCTTTTGGCTTCCCCTCCAAGTGCGCAGTCGCGGTTGCTACAAAGATGGATCAAGCAGCAGGCTTTACAAGCGGCGCGGGCGCAACCATCGCGTCAGTCCTTCAACACTGGCAGAACAGGGCGGCCCCTCAAAGAGCAGGCGTCCAGCCTCTACCAGATGAGCTGCCAAAGGAGCGCAAGGGCATGAACATTCAGATCTCCGAGCTACAGCCCGCCCACCTGAACGGAAGTGCGCCTTCTACACCACGGACGCCGAATAAACAATTCTCTGAACCACGATTACGGAGGTGGCCTCATGAACCGCAGCCGATCACCAACGACCCAGTGGTCGAGAGATGCCTCGACACAGTCGATATCATAATCTGTCTGCTCCCATGCTTCCTCATCATGAAGGCCGGGCTTTGTGTCCTAGCACATGAGATCGACAAGATGCACGTCGGGCCCTCGATCGACAAGGCCAGCCAACTCACCCTCCGTCTGATCCAGTTCAACAGCCAACTGACCACCATCTTCACCATCATATTTATTGTGATCGTCTCTACGACCGTCAGGCGGTACGCGCTGTGGAAAGCCGAGAAAGGAGCCACGATCGGGGAGATTGAGCAGCTGCACGCTTCGATAAGCCTGACAGCGACGCTCAAAGCGATCTGGTCGCTCCGGAGATTCACCTTCACTGGCCTCGCACTGATCTTCGTCTGGTCGTGGTATTACGTGGGATCGCAGGCGACCACGAGAGAATATTCCTACCGCGATTCCGACAGCCACTCCACACAACTGGTTGCGTTCCTGGACTCGAAAGCGATCTCTCCCTTCGTTGGCGATGAGATCAACAAACAACACACCTCGCCCGTCAAGACCACCGACATGACGGCCCGGTATCACATGTACAGCTCTTTCACCGCGGGGACTCAGAAGACCAATGTCCAGGGCGCGAAGTCCGTGCAGGGCGCCGACATCTACGGGGCAACGCTCACTCCCTGGTACGGACCGCCTCGCGGCCATCCGGACGGCTGGAGGGACCTCGATTTCGACAGCGACAACTGGCTCAAGATATCACACATGTCCGACCAACCGGTCATGTCCTCCATCGGGACATCGTTGTACTGGAGGAACTTGTCGACGTCGAACCCGAACGTGTGGACGCCTCAGAAGATGGTCGGTTCATTCTACTACGAGGTGTCCAACTTCCAGGCCAACTGCACCGCGCCCTTCCTCTCGACCAAGGAGAAGCCCCAGGGCGCATTGGCCGCGTTGTCCACGACCATGAACATGACAACCGTGCCTTCCGACCCTAGCAGTCCCCGCGAACTCTACTTCTGGCACTGGGTCAACGACACGCACAGCCTGACGTCCACCTGCACAATGACCAACGTCACACTGCAGATCGACGCCTTGTGCACAGCCGCCACGTGCAAACCGACGCGTGTCAAGCACATCTCCACCTCCCCGCGCACGCTGCTCGACTCGGACGTCTTTGCCACTTCATTCTTCAACTCGATGCTCCTAGCGTGCGGCATGCCGCAGCACGAAGGGGACTACTCCACCTTCGACAACGACAACGGCCTCGTCGACCTGAAGAACCAGCTAGAGGAGAATCGACTCAACGACCCGGCGGCTCTTTCGGCCGCCGTGGCCGAAGCGCAATTCCCGCTATCCATGGCCATCACGAGATTCATGAACACGTACTTCCGATCCTCGCAGATGCTCCGCTACGAGCATGACTTCCAGACCGACCTGTCCGTGAGCGGGTCGATCGCGCTGAACGACAACCCGGACTTCACGTTCCTGGCCATGGACGGCGCCATCTACAACCCGCAGTACTCGCTCTCGTGGCCGTGGCTAGCCATGGACATCGTCTCCAACGTCGTGCTCCTCCTGGCAGCCATGTGCGCGTTCTGGCTCCGCAAGCATACCCTCGCGCCCGACATTTTTGGCTTCGTGTCCAGCTTGACCAGGGATAATCCGCACCTGCATCTGCCGGACGGGGGCAGTACCCTGAGCGGGGTCGAACGGAGTAGGGCCATGAACCTGGTGAGAGTGAAGATTGCGGATGTGGGCGAGGACGCCAGGGTGGGCAGAGTCGCGCTGACACAGATTGATGGACCCGAAGACGTTAAAGACCTGGAGAAGGGCAAGACTTACCACTGATCGTTAGGGTGAAGGTCTTCCTTCCGACACCATCAGTTAAGTGTTTAGATATTACGATACGTTAACGACTTCCAATTCATAATGTGTGCTCCAGTCTGCTCCAATCTGCTCCATCCCAAGATGGTCTCTGCTAGGGGCATGCTCTGTTATTACGCCGAACGAATATCACGAGCATATACCGTATATGAGGGCGTTTAGGTCTTCAATCCTGCTGACGCTCAACTCTCGACACAACACAGAACACACAACCCAGCGACCGTCATATCTGTGCCCCTTGACCATCCATCTACATACAATAACTATTAACTACCGTATAGTGAACCCGCCATCAACCCGAACATCCGCCCCGTTAATCATACCACTCTCATCCCTGCACAGAAACTCAATCGCCGCAGCGACCTCGTCTGGCACGGCGAACCGCCCCGTCGGAATCTCACTCAGATGCTTCGCCTTCTTCTCCTCGTCCGCCCACGCCTTGGCCGCCAGCGCCGTCCACGTCACCGTCGGCGAGACCGTGTTGGCCGTGATGTCCTTGGGCCCCCACTCGCTGGCCTGACACCGCGTCAGCCCGAGCAGGCCGGCCTTGGAGGCGCAGTACGCGCCGTGCCCGTCCAGCGCCACGTGCGCGGCTTGAGACGCGATGGAAACGATGCGGCCTGGTGGCGGTGGCGATCGTGATGGTTGCGCTTCTTCGCCGCCAGCCTCCTTCAAACCAGACACTCGGCGCTGATAGAGGTGGAAAAACGCGTTGCTGCAGTTCAGTGGGCCCAGCAGGTTCGGCAGGAAATTCTTCAGTGCTTCCTCGCCGGACGTCTCTTCGAGCGGCTGCACGGACACGTAGCCCGCGGCATTGATGAGGATGCTGGGAACGGCGTCCGTCTTCAAGCCACCGATCTGGTTGAAGACTTCCTTGACCGAGCCTTCAGACGTGATGTCCGTCTCGAACGTGTAGACTCCCGCGGGAGACTCGTTGCCGAAGACTCGCGTCACAGTCTCTTGGACGCGGTCTCGCTCGAAGGGAGCATACAAGAGCACCACCTCGGCGCCCTGAGAGTGCAATCGGTGAGCCGTCGTAGAGCCCAGTCCACCTGGTTGCCATGTGAGCGTGCCGGTCAAAGATGGTCGAGTGGGATGTGCACATGGACTTACTTACCAATGCCACCGGCTATCACCGCGAGTCGTCCGGAGTATTGATGTGCCATTGTTGCACAAGAGACGACGGGAGAGATGCCACTCAGAGGGGCACAGTGTTACGAGTTCGACACAGGGAGAGTCTGGATAGTTTTATACTCGTTCAAGATGCACGTCACTTCCCCGCATGTTCATTCTGATGTGCCGCGATTCGCATCGGGAATCGACCGTTGTAGTCCGACGGGCAGTCCACCTCAGCGGATTGCCAGGAGAGGTAAACCGATGCATTGATGGACCAGAGGACCACGCTTGTATCGATATTGCTAACGACTCTGAACCAGAACGCCAGGGTGGATCAATCTCATGTCATTAAATTCGGCGCCAAATATATACCTGATACTTGCAAGCACTCCGAGCTCTCTGTACTTTGAGTCTTGCCGCCTCCGGTCCTCAGAAAGCTAAGTACATTGCTCGCTATGACAACGTCTGGACAACAACCCAGTCGCACCTCGACACCATTCCATCTGCCTGCTTCCGACAGAGAACTGGAGGATAAACAGAGACATTTGCAGTGACCGCTAAAGACAGACGTTCCCATTTTGATGCATGGGCGAGATCAAAAGCCGAATGGATTTGCAGCAGCTAGTTTCGTCAGTATCAATCCATCAACTCTCCGCCCAGAGAATTCAAACTTACATGCATTGGCAAGGTTTGCCCGTCGTCCAGTAGGCTGAGGCACCAGTTTCTTTGGCTGGCTACCGAACTTGACATCGGGAGCAGGACCAGTCTTTTGGGCCTGGAGAGGCGCCAGGGTTGGCAGCTGGGGCATAGGCGGCAAGGGAGGAACAGGCGGCGCTGATGACTGCTGAAAGTTTCCGAATCCATTCTGCTGAGGGGGTTGTCCAAAGCCCGTGGCTTGTTGCTGAAGTGGCTGCGGCTGGAAAGCAGTCATTTGTGGTTGGAACGGCTGAGGTTGTTGAGGGAAGCCGGTCTGTTGTGGCTGAAGGCCTTGTCCAAAACCATTTAGTTGTGGTTGAGGAGGTGGTGATCCGAACCCTGTCCTCTGTGGCAGAAGTGCCGGTGGCAGGATCGAATTTATACCGGAAGGCGGTGGGCTTTGCTGGAATCCAGTAGGCTGGGGCTGGAAAGATGGACGAGGATCGGCGAAGGGACTCCCTGCAGCATTCCCATTGAGATAAGGTTGCTGGAATTGGCCGAATTGCTGTGGTTGCTGGAAGCCTGTGGGCTGAGGAGCAAGACCAAATTGTCCTACGCCCTGGGGTGCTGGGGCAAACCCAGTGGGTTGCGACTGTAGCTGCAACTGCTGGAATTGCTGCTGCAGTCGTTGTTGAGACAAATCGTTCAGGCTCTGGCCTGGAGCTGCCTGTGGAGCTGCCGTTGATGGGAAGCCCGTTAGCTGGGGCTGTAGCGGCCGCAGACCGAATTGGTTCTGGTTCGGATTCTGAGGAGCAGATGTCGGTCGAGGCGGAGGGGAAAGAAGCGCGAGGCCAGTAGATGCCTGTTGAGGAGGCAAGGGTCGCTGTCTGGGTACGTTGAGCGGTTGTTGCTGCTGGAAAGCAGTAACTTGAGGCTGCAGCTGCAGCTGAGGCAAAGGCTGCGGCTGGAAGCCAGTTTGCTGCGGGGGCAGTTGCTGCGGAATTTGCGAGAAGAAGGCCGGATTCGCGCCTGTCTGCTGAGGTTGCTGTACGGGTGCCGGAAGAACAGGAGTAGGAACCTGTTGTGGTTGAGGGGGGGCTTGAAGCTGCGGTGGTGGCTGCTGGACCGGTGTTGGCGTCGGCTGGAGGGGAGCCGGCAACGGCCCATCCAGCAACGCTGTCAAGTCTTTCGTTGCCCCTGTTGGTTGTTTGGGCATCGGGGGAGCGGAGGGAGCAACCGCTGATTGCGATACAGCGGACGCCGCGCGAGGTCGGGCAGGTTGGGTTGGGGCTTTGACTGTCCAGGCATCGTCGTCAAAGCCGCTCTGGACTGGCTCTCTTGGAGCAACCTGAGTGAGCGGCGTGGCTTTTGCTTCTGGAGGTGGCCCCTTCTTTTCTTCCTTCGAAGCAAACGCATCCGCATCGACAGTATCGCTTGTCGTCCGCGTAGCCTCTGGCCTGCCCCTGCGCGTGTTGTTACGCAGTTCTCCACCCGCCCCAGAGAACAGTCCCCCCTGTGCCTGTTCTCCATTGGCCCCGGTGCCATTCGTGCTAGGGGCTCTAGCTCGACCAAACTTCTGATCCAAGAACTTCATGATCTTAAGAATATCGCCCTCCTTGATACCTAACGTCCGGAGGGTTTCCGCCGTTATGTCAGGCAGGACGGATTCGTCCATCGAATCTCGGATCATGGCTTGGGAGTACCGCTCGCATTGATGAGGACCAACGCCAGCCTTGAGGAAGAAATCAAACCAATCGTAATCGGGCGCTCTGGGTTGTTCTAGAGCCTTGGGTTGCACACTGGCTCCGCTTCGAGAGGACTGGGATGGATCTTGGCTTCGGCGTTTCATCTTGATCAGATCAGCCACTGGAATGTGCTCTTCGATCGACTCGTTCGTTACCTTTTCAATGTATTCAAGATCTTCTGGCGACATTTTCGTTATGGGAACGGCAATCTTGACGCCATTGACCTTGTGCAAGTGAATCTTTCCGTCCGACACCGCCAAAAACTGAGCTTCGACTTTGAAAGTGCCAGAGTGATCTGTCCAGGTCCTGACTTTAGCAGTGTCTGGCTTGGACCGGCTCTTTTTGCGATCGTCCCTGTCTCTTCGATCCCTCCGGTGCTGTGGTTGGTCGTCGGCGAGACTGCTCCCACGCTTGGGGATTTCACTGCGGGATCTGGCCGCCTCTGCATCTTGACGAGCTCTGTCAGCCCTCGATGCTTCTTTTGCCAGCCTCTCTTCCTCGATCCGATTCTGCTCAACCACGGACAAGCCTACGTTGAGTCCTAAACGTGACGGCGGCTCAATCGTCGTGAATCCCGTAATCTCGATGTAGCTGCTGGGCACAACACCTTCTTTACCATTCTTGAGACGTCGCACATTCCACCACTCCTCGGATTTAGTATCGTCGAGGACAATCACCTCGTCTCCGACGGCAACCGTGACCTCGTCCTCCCCCTGAGCCATGAAGTCGTATAGCACTTGTCCCTTCTTGTGACTCCCGCCACCAGTAGCAGCGCTGATCACCTCCCTGAGGCCTTCCGATCGCTGAACTCCGGCAATTTCACCCAATGCCGATACAATCTCCTGTGCAGTATCCTTTGCGCCGGCATGCAGATCCAAACTCTTGCTCGGCCGGACCAGCTCGATGAAGACGTGCTTGCCTTCGATAGAATAGTGGGTCATTTTGTCTGCCGTCCATTCCTGCTGAGGCCCATCTCTTGACTTTTCGGGAGCAAGCATAATTGTGCCCGTGGCGATATTAATACCCAGTGTCGTCGGCATCTTCTTCCTCCTTCCCATGGCCGACACCATTTCGCTAATGTTGTACAGGTGGAAACCACCGGGTGACCGTAGTTGGCTTGCGTCGTCTTCCAGCGACGATACAGCTCTATTGTACGGCGGAGAAGGGAGTGGTCCTTGTGAATGTTCTTGGGATGTAGGTCTGCGCGGAAGCGCCGGTGCAGGCTCATCCTCGTCAGATGCCTCTGGTGTAAACTGCTGGCGAGGGGCGGGTGGCGGCGAGGAGATTGTTCGAGCGGCAATTGGTGATGTGGGGGCCCCTCCACCCAGCACGCGGGCCAAGTTGGCAGCAGGGCTGTGGATTGATCTCGTAGGGGACACCGGACTGGCAGGAGCGTCCGGTTCAGCTGCTGTCGGGCTCGAGTATCCACGCGATCGAACGGAAGGGGAGCGCGGTGGCAGGCCGGGGGCAGCAGGAGCAGCACTGGAGAGCTCGATGTAGTTGGCTGGTACGAAACCATAGTCGTCGCCCACTCCGACCAAGGTCCAGTCCGGGTCGGACACGTCATATACCTTCAGGTCGGCATCCTCGGTGAAAGAGACTTCCTCGTCGGTCTGGCGAGAGTAATCGTAGAGAGCTTTGGCAGCACTGATGGGCTTGGCCTCTTCGACGTAGTTGTTCGGGATCAGACCTTCGGGCTCGTCGTCATCATCGGCGGCAGCTTTCTTCTTGGCCTTCCACCAGTCATCTTCGGTGCTCTTTTCGAGAATATACAGTAGCTCTCCCTCCTTGATCTCTAGCTCGCCTGCACTCTGTGGGTGGTAATCGTAGACGGCGGTGCATATGGCGACGAAGCCCATAGTGGGTGAGGGCAAAGGCTAAGGGCAAGGACAGACGCGGTTACGACAGGCAAGTGGAGGAATATGCCATCAAAGTGAGGTGCGTCGCTTCGGAATAGGTGATAGAGGAGAGGGTACGCAGTCTGGCGGGTTTCACCTCCAAGGCTAAGCGAACAGTAAGATGGCTGTTAGCGGGTTCTGGGATGTGAGAGGTGAGAGGCGAGAGACGAAAGGTGACGCGGTTCGTCGAGGTGGCTATAGTGGTGCCTTCTCACTGAAGCTCGAGGCCGTTACTGTTGCAAGAGGTCAGGCTGGGAGCAGCAAGCAGTGAAACGTATGGTGATTTGACACGGAGGCTAGGATGTGGTCGGAGGAGTCGAAGTGTTCATGGTGCTCGATTCAGATCCAGGGAACCTGCCCGGCGCAACTGGATGCCAAGCCAGCCGGCCTCTTTCCTCGACTTCCTCGTGCTCCCCCTAGTGTCCCGTTCCAGACGGAATGCTTACATCAACATGCATGGAACACCGTTGCTCGTGCTTCTATTAGCTTCACTGTACGGAGTACTTCTGTATCCGCTACCTTACTCGACACCAAGTATCAGTGCTACGCTTGTCCCGGCCATCCTGGTATCGAGGGGACAAAGTCATCTGTTCATTCAAATGCCCTCGGCGTATTCCTCTTGACTACCAGCAGCATCGTTATCTTCGTCAGCGGCAGCTTTGTCGCCCGTGCCGCTCGTCCCTTGTTGCGCACTGTTATCCTCGTCATCGTCGTCAGATACTACTCCTCTAAGCTGGACGTGCCCGTTCACATCATCCAGTCGTTCAATCTTCCAGTCCTTTCCCGCCGCGAGTTTCTGGAGCTCCTTTTGAAAGGCATCAATGTCCTCTTGGCTCAGATCTAATTTCTTGAGCTGAGCCTTGGACATGCCCGAGATCTGTCCATTCTTCTGCATGATGACCGTCTCGGCCTTTTCATCTTGCGTCAAAACGATGCGCCCTCTTTCCAGCCTTTTGCCTTCGCGACCGACCACCTTCATCCCGCCAACCTCTATTCCTCCGAGAACAATCTGCTGGGATTGGCCTTGGTCGAGCGTCTGCTGAAAGATCTTCTCTGCTTCCCGGCGTGCTTGCCATTCATCTACCTCGTCCTCGGAGACAATCTCGCGGCAGGTGATAGGGTGAGCACGACTCTCTTTGGGCGGCTGGAACGCGACATCGTTGCACAATCGCGGGGTGTAGATAATCATCATGTAGGCGCAAGTCGCAGTCTCCTTTATCCAGCCAATTCGGTCCGTAAGTTGCGGGTTGCAATGAAACTGCACCTCGATCTTGCGATCATTGCCGGTCAGATCGCAGGGAGTGCCTCCGGTCAGCCGCTGCACCAGGTAGTTCGTCTCTGCTTTTGACTTGACTTCTGTCGAGAGAGAATTATCTGAATTCGGCTGAGGTTTCGCGTTCTTTGGTTTTGGCGCTTCAAACTTGCCCAGTACGTAGCTCGGTGTGGTTGGATCTTCCTGCGGTGGCCATACCCTTCCATTGGTACCAGGAGGGAGGGCATGAAATTGTGTCACTTGGGAGTTGTAGCAGAACGAATACGTCCACCAGCCGGTCGAGTAGTACAGACACTGGTTTGAAGCCATCCCTTGCAGCAACTGAGAAGCTCTGTCTACCGCTCGACTCAACTCCTTCTCTCGATCGTCCGCAGATGGCTCGGAAGAGGTGCCATTGCCAGCAGCTGGTTTGGCCTCGGGAATGAAGCAGAGATGAGGGTAGCCGTGTAGGAAGAGGCGCTCGTATGAGCCTGATTGTTCCGAGTCTTCTCGTACCAGGCCGTCGTGGGAATCAGGATTGATGCCTGCGGAGACATCTTTCCGAAGCGGCTGCGATGATTCTGGCTCGTCACCCGCGTTGGACTTCAGCAAGGATATGGCATCTGCTTCAGGAATGTACAGGTCTGTGAATTCGATGTTATACTGCAAGCGTTAGTGGGTCTCGCTATCTGAGGCGAGCGAGACAGAATTACCTGGGGAAAGGCAAACAGATCATCGTTGACGCTGAAGACAGTCTCGCTGGAGTGGCATAGTGCAAGAAGTAGCAACACAACACTCCCAAGGACACGAAGACTCCACATCCCTTCAAGACCGATCGATCACATTATCATGGTTGGTGGATGTGCAATACTCAAAAGAACACGTTGAAGGGCAGCGGCAGCGGCTCCCAGCCGCGACATGGATTCGGCGCGACTTCGGGCAACTTTCCAGCTAGAGTCCACGAGGTGACGAAGGCACCCAGGAGGCTCGCACGTGAGGGCGGAGACGGTTCTACTATCTTCCGCCGCCAAGCGAGCCCCTCGAGCCTGGAGCGCAGGGATCCCGCATCTTTTGTTTTCGATTCTCCCTTCGTACACCGAGGCATCTTACCAGTTCGCTTTCCGCAACAGAGCGGTGGCTAATCCTCAAAACACACCGCAACCCGTGCTCGATTCCTTCCACACTCCAGTTATGGCGAACAAGTCGTCCACATTCTCCCTCGCCGGCAAAGGCCTCAAGATCGACACGAAGGAAGACCTCGAAAAGCACATTGAGCCGCTCACGTCTTCCTCCGCAAAGACCACCAACATCGATCTCTCAGGAAACACGTTGGGAGTCTCAGCGTGTGCAGCGCTTGCGCCTATATTATCCTCACAGTCTACCCTCGAGTCTGCCGACCTCCACGACATCTTCACCTCCCGCCTCCTCGAAGAAATCCCTCCCGCACTATCGTCACTCCTTACAGCACTGCTCGACTGTCCGAATCTGCACACGATAGACCTCAGTGACAATGCCTTCGGCCTCAACACGAAAGATCCCCTTGTGGACTTCCTCTCAAAACATACTCCGCTTAAACACCTTATCCTGAACAACAATGGCATGGGCCCGATCGCGGGCACCGCCATTGCTGAGGCACTGTGCAAATTGGCGGAGAGGAAGGAGGCTGCGCGAAAGGAGGGAAAGGATGTCCCACACCTGGAGAGCATTGTCTGCGGAAGGAATCGACTGGAAAATGGAAGCATGGCTGCGTGGGCCAAGGCGTACGAGGCGCACAAGGCCGGCATCAAGAGCGTGAAGATGACACAGAACGGCATTCGACCTGAAGGTATATCGCATTTAATCGTTTCCGGTCTATCAAAGTGCGAAAACCTCGAGGTCTTCGATCTGCAGGACAATACATTCACGATTAAGGGCGCTCAGGCACTGGCAAGAGCAGTTCAAGGCTGGTCGAGTCTCAGAGAACTCGGTGTTGGGGACGACCTTCTCGGCGCTCGGGGATCTATCAAGGTCTTTGAGGCTTTGGCAACTGGGAACAACAAGGACGTCGAGGTTCTCCGGTTGGCATACAACGACATCACCCCGGCCGGTGTCAAGGCGTTACTCCAGGCTGCCAAGGATGGTCTTCCCAAGCTTCGTCGTATTGAGTTGAACGGCAACAAGTTTGAAGAGGACGACGAAAGCATCGAAGAGCTGGTGGCACTTCTGAGCGAGAGAAAGGACGAGAACGCCAAGGATGACGATCCGGACGACCATTGGGGCCTAGACGACCTCGATGAGCTTGAAGGCGAGGATGAAGACGAGGAGGAAGAGGATGCGGAAGCGGAAGAAGAGCAGAAGGAAGAAGAGGAAGTCCGAGAAAGTGTCTTGAAAGACGCAGACCAGGCAGAAAATGCTACCGTGAGCCAGAAGAAGGATGCCGATGTCGACGACCTAGCTTCTGCTCTTGAAAAAACACATGTTTGATGGTAGGCAAGGAAATATTGAGCAACAGCCGGTGTTGGCTAGGCATGGCGTGTTGGTTCATTGGCTTGAAGTGATAGCATAGCAGAGCAAAGGAAAGACGATACCCCTGTAGACTAGTGTCACGTTATCAATGCAAGGAGTTTATTGAAGGATCACTCCGTATTCTCCTCATTGTCTCATAGTGTTTGGTCACTCCTCGTCGGTTAAATGGGGATGCCATAACAATGACCTTTTTTCTATAGGAAGTTGATGCGCCCTTGCTAAAAAGCGTGGCGACCTAGATTTCCTCCCGCCGTCGTCCTCGCAAGGTGGGCCCGGTGAAAGAGATTGGCCAGCTTGGGTTCTGCGAACAACCATTTCCTGTTCGGGGTCATTGGCTACAGCGAAATCCCTCCGTTGCAGAACCTGCGGATGGATGCCAACGCTGCGTCCATGTCAGGATGTGCTCAATGTCGGTCTCGGCCGTTTGTACATTTTGGTCTTCTCCAACCATGTCGCCGGCGGAATCGCAAGTCGCCGGGGATGAGGCCAAACGAGACTGAGCATCAACCGCGGTAAGATTATGGACGGCTGTCTTTCCCTGAATCAACAGTCTAGCTGCCGTAGATTTCTAGCAAACGATCCTCGGCGCCATCAAGGATGCTCCAGTGGTCAACCACCTCCAGATTCTCCGCCTCGGCCTGGAACATCTTATGCGGCTCCTGGCCCGGGCCGAACGGATTGGCATTGGCTCCTGGATTCATCTGCGCCATCTGCTGAGCCATCTGGCTGGCGGCATTCTCGTTTCCGAGGATGAAGATGAAGACACTCTGCAGGCCAAACAGACACAAGAAGTACCACGACAGACTCGACACCCACCTCACGTCCAGGTCCCGCGTCATGACACCGGACTGGAGCATGGACTTGAACCGGATGGTGAGCGGAAAGGGCAGCTTGAGGATGACGAAGCCGGCGAAGAAAGCGTTGATCCAGGACATGATCAGCGTCTGCGGGATCATCATCGCCATGTTGCCCTTCATCATTCCCATCATGCCTTCCATCGCCGCCGGGTCTGACATGGGATTCGCTGCGCCCTGATCTTTTGATTCTGGACCTCCTTTGAGAAAAGCCCCCTTGTGGAAGCCATCCACCAGGTATTCCTTTCTGCGATTGAACGACGACGTCGTTATGGCGGCCGGGGAGTTGTTGCGCAGGTTGATGCCGCGCAGGAGCGCCTGCCGTTCGCGCGACTCGGGCAAGCTGTTCGGCGGCTTGGGCGGCGTCTGTAGCAGGACTGATGCATAGTGTCGGAGCACTCCAGTCAATATCATCACAATCGTGATCGGGAGCAGGATCCAGTAGCTAGCCCAGGATGTCAGTGCATATTCCGTCGCGATGTGCGGAGAGACGTACAATAACGCAGGATCCCGATGGATTATCTGCTCCGTGCCTTCGACCGCCATTTTCCCGGCAGCGAAGTTATCGCAAGAGATGCCCGCCCAGCTGTTGGGAGGTTGTAGCGTGTATCCTTTCAGACGTCGTTGCAGCCTTTGCTTCTCAGATTTCAGGTCGTACGGAGGACGAGTAGTCGAAAGTGACTCGGCAATCATGCCGGATACAGCAATTCGGGTGCGGGCAATTGGGTGCCGAGCGGGAACTTCTCATGTTGTGTCCTATGCTTCTCTACCCAACCCTCCAACAACCGCCACGCCCATGCTTCGAGTTATGTCGGACAGGTGGGAGGTGGGAGGTATTTCTCGTACTCTTAGAGTCACCGAAAACCTGGGTCGGACCCACCAGAATTTGCAACGTGAGGACTCACTTGTATTGACCAGCATGAACACCTGCACTCACGCTCAACCACGAAAACATCATGACATTAGCTCCCTTATTGTTGCCCAATATCTCCGGGTACAGGGTATTATACCGCCGTAGCGATGTACCACGACCGTCATTTGGCATCCAAGTTATACTGGGTTCAACGCCGAGAACCGCTGTGCACGTTGCCTACACGAATTACAAGGACCCGGGGAAATCGGCGAAGGTGGAATGTTGTTTTCTGCGCTGTTTGGTTCTCCCCTCAGATATTGTGGTCTCGCATCTTTGATGCCGAGACAGTTTTCCTTTCCAAGACATTACCTCCAGCTTCAGTGGCTAGCATTTTCCACCTCTCAGAATATCCATATCCATCCTAACCATATTAGCGTGGCCCACTTCCAGGAAATCTATCCGCTGATCGGTTCGCTATGGGCGAACTGTCGGAGTGTCCACATGTGCATCTCTGTGCTCGATCGCAATTGATCCAAAATGGTTGATGATTGCCCAATCCTCGTTCGCATCCTCCTCTACCACCACATCCCACGACGGGTCTTTGGCCGCTAACATTTCCACATCCTCAATGGGCTCCGGGGGAGGACTCAAGCTGACCTCGTCAAACGCCGCGAGTGGCTTGGCGGCCTCCAGAGCTCTTCGAATCCTGCTCATTTCAGTCGTCATTATTTCAGCCACGCTCTTCATCTCTTTCCGGTGTTCGACTCCCTCGTTTCCATTGTCTGATGCAAAGGCAGATGTGCTCTTCAATTTTGCTTGGCCCTTGGGAACCACGGCGCGCTCGGGTGAAGGTTGGTCACAGCAGCAGCAATCTTCTCGGCAGAGAGGGCAGAAGGGTGGATACTGTGGAAATAACGACTTCGATATCGTTTGCCGTCCGCTCGAACTCTTGCATGCCCCGACAGATCCGAGGTCGATCATGGAATTTTCTTCCTGCTTCGGTGGACCTCGATGGCTCCAGGCTTCGGGTTCATGTTCTTTGTCCATTAGTTTGATCAGAGTTCCTTCATCCTCCTTCCCCTTCCCCTTCTTCAGCGCGGCTTGCTCCTGTTTTCTTCTGTACTCCTCAAATTGGTTCTTCCACTCTTCGTCTGCCTCCCTGATAACCTCTTCACAACGAACACAGATCTTAGAAACTGCAAATGTTTTGTAGGTGTGCAAAGACACCGATCCGTAGACAAGTTTTCTTCGCGGTCTCGGCGTCCACTGGATGGCCCAAGCAGTGTCGCAGTTCTTGTTGCAGCAACAGTAGTATTCAATGCCGTCTGAATAATAACCGCTCACGTCTGACGGCGGGTAGTCGAGGCATGTGATCTTCAGCCGGGCAGAGTCGATGAAGACAGGCTCCTCGTTCATGTTCGGAGACGGATTATTCGTGGGTGGATGCCTCGGAGGTGGACAGGGTGATCCTAGGGGGTTATACATGATGAGTGATGCCGTTGAGTTGTCGAGTGGTGGCTGAGCGTGACAGATGGAGACGCCTTGGTTGCAGGAGAAGATTTCGTGAAAGGTCAGGCTTTGTCGACGAGCCTCAGTAGATAGTCAGTAAATCCCGGACTAGAGGAATGTTCCAAGCTGATGTTGGCGTGCCGCCACAGCCCACAAAAACGAAGACTGCACAAACAACTGATTGATTTTCCGAAACAAAACGGAAGTGAAGACGACTAGACAGCTTTCTTAAGATGACATTGCAGCGTTCCAGGCTTTTGTTGTTGAGGGTTGCCGGGTTTTTGAGCTGCCGACCAAGTTCTGCGCGGCGTCGATGACTGGTTATCCGCCTGTAGATGTCTCCGGCACTTGTCTCAACCACGTCAGAATATGCTTTTGTCCACGGGAAGCAAGACAAGAGCAGGAAAGAATCAAGGCATTGTGCAGCCAATACCCAAGCCGAAATGTCTCAGCCTTGAAAGAAGAACGCAACGAAAACGGAGCCAGTAATCCTTGGTTGTCTTATGGAAGGATGTCGCCCTCAATGCTGAGGCTCTTGCGTGAGCCTAGACGATCAAAACCTTGTGCTTGCAAACACATTCTTCGGGAATTCCTGCCAGAGGACCTGTAGTTATGCTTTCTGCTGTCAATGTTGGTTTTGGTCGTTGGAATAATCTTCCTTTCGTATCCCGCCAGCTTGGCCAACTGTAAACAGGACGCGAACAGCGATGTTTGAACCAGCGCGCACTAACTCGGTGACTGCTTACCGAACACAGCGACTGCACAAAATGGTTCAACGCATTGTGCTCAATCACTGTTTGTCCACCAAGTCGAATGGATAATCGCGAGTCATCGATCTTGCATTGACCCTTACCGTCGGCCAGCAGGTGGATCGCTGCATCGAGTCACTTCGGAGTGAGGTTGCGGCGATGACGGTTGTGACAGATCACTGATCAACTGCCTCTGGCACGGAGGTGTTTCATTGTTTCAACAGCATTTCACCTTCCCCACAGAGCTCACAGAGATTTTCTGGAGGTCCATACATGATCTCCGTGACGGCTATGGCGACTGATCTTTGTGAAGGCTGTGGCGACTGATCTTTGTGAAGGCTGTGGCGAGTGATCTTTGTGAAGGCTGTGGCGAGTG